>WNWK01000016.1:495000-792500 GCA_009830355.1 Cherax destructor
AATTTTCTCTGTTTTGGAGTGGCCGATAGACACTTGGTAGCATGACTCACACAAATGTAGTGCTTCATGTTAACATAATTGTTATAATAATAATAATAACAACAACAACCAACAACAACAACAATAATAATAATAATAATAATAATAATAATAATAATAATAATAATAATAATAATAATAATAATAATAATAATAATAATAATAATAATAATAATAATAACAATAATAATAATAATACATATATGTGTTTGAGATTCCCTGATGGATTAGGTTTGCATGGGCTTGAGGATTGACTGTGACCTCCGCGTACACCATGGGCTTGAGGATTGACTGTGACCTCCGCGTACACCATGGGCTTGAGGATTGACTGTGACCTCCGCGTACACCATGGGCTTGAGGATTGACTGTGACCTCCGCGTACACCATGGGCTTGAGGATTGACTGTGACCTCGGCGTACACCATGGGCTTGAGGATTGACTGTGACCTCGGCGTACACCATGGGCTTGAGGATTGACTGTGACCTCCGCGTACACCATGGGCTTGAGGATTGACTGTGACCTCCGCGTACACCATGGGCTTGAGGATTGACTGTGACCTCGGCGTACACCATGGGCTTGAGGATTGACTGTGACCTCGGCGTACGCCATGGGCTTGAGGATTGACTGTGACCTCGGCGTACCCATGGGCTTGAGGATTGACTGTGACCTCGGCGTACACCATGGGCTTGAGGATTGGCTGTGACCTCCGCGTACACCATGGGCTTGAGGATTGGCTGTGACCTCGGCGTACGCCACTTTCATACCATACTGAGTATCGTCTCCGACGGACGATACGGTGCTGTAATTTGCCTCTGTGTCTACATCAGATACGAGAGCGACGAGGCGAGACTTTTCCTGTTAGGATCTCTGTATTTTGCTCTATTTTTCTTCGTCGACTAGTCCTTTTTTTTAAGTCCAATTTGTTAGACGGCTTGAAGCTTCATCTGCCCGCTTTTCTAGTAATTTTTTACACGCATTTTGCGTGATATCGCACCTTGATCACGCATACGAAGGCTTTTGCAGTGCCTGTGTATGCTCATATTACAACCTCAGGTCCTCAAAGCCTGTTATCCTGAGTGTAAAAGGGAGCTTGGAGCAAAGTAAACACAGTAGAAAAACTTTGAATTGTATTTTCCTTCACCAAGTATATATAGATTTATACAAAGTATGTATACTATATACAGCAGAATAAGTATTAGTGCACGCCACGGTAGTCAAGGCAAAACAGCAGCCAAGAGACAAGAGACAACTGTGCAGCAACCAGCACAGAATGGAAATGACAAGGGTAAAACTGTGCATGGTAACCACGTCACCTTTACAATTGCCACATCCACATTATGATTGGCTGAACCTAGATGCTGATCTGATGATGGGGCCCCGATCATCAGATCCTTAGCGACCTGGTTCGCTGGTTGGCGAGGCAGCCTATATGGGTGTGTTAACACACTCGGAATAAGGTGACGTACTCTTTGCATGCAACAGCTCATGATTCTTCAGGTTTCTGTTCGTCTTCTGTTGCGTCTAGAAGAAGTTAAAGTGCTCAAGCAATGTGCGCTGAATTGTAGCGTGTATATCTCGCACTAGGCAGACGGAGGATCAAGCCTCCACCAGCCCTTGTGCTGAATGATTCACAGGGTCTAGAGCGTCGCTTCAAGTTAAAAAAAATATGCGAGAAATATGAGACCATGTTTTAAACCTGTGTTATCCTGGTTAAGTTAATGTGAAACTAAATGTGTCTAGCAGTGCCACGTTTCGAACCTTTTCATTGATGTTAATCACTTTGGATTACAGTGCTATTGTTGTATTGTTTTAAGTATCTGGAGTGGGTCTATATCAATGTTTTATTTTTAGAATTTGTGGCACAGCGCCTGTATCTAAACTCAGTTTTTGTATTGGATATTTATTGTATGTGAGACTGTGTCTATGCAACTAGCTATACATATGGAATTTCAGTAGTTTTTTGACACTCAGGCGGTGTCCGGGTTTTAATATAAATACGTTGTAGATTGTAATGATGTTTTAATGATTCACGAAATTCTGAGAATGTAATACGTCCTAAGTATTTTACTGATTTGTATCCCTTGAAGTCAAGGAAAGTTGTGTATCGTCTGAAGCCAGAATCAGCTAACAGAAATAACTGAGCGTTGGATTTTCCGTAGAAGGGATCGTATTTTGACTTTATTTTCCTCTCGGTCACGTTTTTGTCTCTGTGTCTCCCTGATCACTATACGTTATTCTCGGTTTTTACCTCGATTCCTTCTGGGAAAATATTTAATTTCGTACTTAAAAAAATATTAAACCACTTGAGAAGTTCTACGAGTGTTTCTTAGAAGACTTTGAGCATCTTCACAGCATCTCTGCGCTGATCCTTTCTACTCAATGGTCAATATTTTCTTTAAACTCATAAGATATTTCAGTTATACTTCAGTAGGCTTCTTATTTTTTTCCCATTTAATGTTTATTGATCCAGTTGGATTAGTTTTTTTCAAAGGAGCGCAAAATCAGTAGGGATTATATTACGCTTGGAGAATGTGAGCCATTCAGGTTCGATCTTAGGAAGAGGAGGATAAATAGAGGTTTTTGGATCAAGAGCCCCCTCACCTGCATCAAGGAACCTCCCTTGAGAGGACGTTCCATCCCAGTTTCTGTTATTTGTGAGTATTAAGTCAAGAACATTCTTCTAACTCGATGTTTTCTACTCTACGTTGGTCCACAGCGACGGCAGCTCAGAGTCTTCATAGCTCACGTGTGTGTGATAGTTCTTGTGAGTTAAGTCCCGAGAGCATTAATGCAGGCTTGGTGCTGCGCCGGCTTCACAAACACGGCTTCGAGCCGTGTTTGTGAAGTTCTCGAGACTGTGCTTGTTTGTGACTGATCCTCAAACTAGAGTGAACATGTACAAGTTCTTAAGAGGCACCTAAGTCTTCTAATAACATGTTCAATTTTCCACTATAATCTACCTTGTCCATAATTACTATCGCATTTACTTTGTTTCGTAAGGTAAAGTCTAAGATCTTTCCTTAATTCATGGTATAACTTAACAATTTTTTGAGAACAATTTACGTCAGACCTCTAAAGTAAATCGAGAAATTTGCTGTAAATCGTATGCGAGAAATCACATAAAATTTGTTAGGATAAGTTGTTCAGTAGAGTCATTATAGAAGTGATTTTTTTTATTATTGTTTGATCTGAGATTTTGTTTGTTATAAAATAAGTGAATGGTGACAAACACACGCTTATACGTTGGTGGTGGTAGTGGTGGTGGCCATGTTGGTGGTATGGTGGTGGCCATGTTGGTGTTGGTAGTGGTGGCCATGTTGGTGTGTGTGGTGGCCATGTTGGTGGTGTGTGGTGGCCATGTTGGTGGTAGTGGTGGTGGCCATGTTGGTGGTAGTGGTGGTGGCCATGTTGGTGGTAGTGGTGGTGGCCATGTTGGTGGTAGTGGTGGTGGCCATGTTGGTGGTAGTGGTGGTGGCCATGTTGGTGGTGGTGGTGGTGGCCATGTTGGTGGTAGTGGTGGTCATGTTGGTGGTGTAGTGGTGGCCATGTTGGTGTGTAGTGGTATGTGGGTGGTGGCCATGTTGGTGTTGGTAGTGGTGGCCATGTTGGTGTTGGTGTGGTGGCCATGTTGGTGGTGGTGGTGGCCATGTTGGTGGTGGGTGGTGGCCATGTTGGTGTTGGTATGTGCGTGGTGTGGTGGTGGCCATGTTGGTTTGGTAGTGGTGGCCATGTTGGTGTTGGTAGGTGGTGCCATGTTGATGTTGGTAGTGGTGGCCATGTTGGTGGTAGTGGTGGTGGCCATGTTGGTGTTGGTAGTGGTGGCCATGTTGGTGTTGGTAGTGGTGGCCATGTTGGTGTTGGTAGTGGTGGCCATCTTGGTGGTGGTGGTGGCCATGTTGGTGGTGGTAGTGGTGGCCATGTTGGTGTTGGTAGTGGTGGCCATGTTGGTGTTGGTGGTGGTGGCCATCTTGGTGGTGGTGGTGGCCATGTTGGTGGTGGTAGTGGTGGCCATGTTGGTGGTTGTGGCCATGTTGGTGGTGGTAGTGGTGGCCATGTTGGTTTTGGTAGTGGTGGCCATGTTGATGTTGGTAGTGATGGTCATGTTGATGTTGGTAGTGATGCCCATGTTGATGTTGGTAGTGGTGGCCATGTTGGTGTTGGTAGTGGTGGCCATGTTGGTGTTGGTAGTGGTGGCCATGTTGGTGTTGGTAGTGGTGGCCATGTTGATGTTGTAGTGGTGCCATGTTGGTGTTGGTAGTGGTGGCCATGTTGGTGTTGGTAGTGGTGGCCATGTTGATGTTGGTAGTGGTGGCCATGTTGGTGTTGGTAGTGGTGGCCATGTTGGTGTTGGTAGTGGTGGCCATGTTGGTGGTGGTAGTGGTGGCCATGTTGGTGTTGGTAGTGGTGGCCATGTTGGTGGTGGTAGTGGTGGCCATGTTGGTGGTGGTAGTGGTGGCCATGTTGGTGTTGGTAGTGGTGGCCATGTTGGTGGTGGTAGTGGTGGCCATGTTGGTGGTGGTAGTGGTGGCCATGTTGGTGGTGGTAGTGGTGGCAGGGTTGCAAGATTGCTGGGAATCCCCCCATTTGCGAGAGAAATAAAAATACCGTTGAAAGAAAAAAAAAAAAATCATTGTTGAAAACCCGGGAAAGTCCCAGGAAAAAAATATGAGTATTTTAAGTCCTTTGTAACTGCCTCAGTTTTTGCCAAAAAAAATACTAATCCAACCCTTTAACGTTGGCAGTAAATGAAGTGATGATTACAACTGTTAAGGACAATAGTAGAGAAACGTCTCACTTAAAAACAATCTTGAACCCATAAGTGTCTTCAGACGCTGATAGACTGCCGAATAGCGAAGAGTAAGTAGGTAAATTTATTTAGGTACAAGTACACATAAGTACCATTATCATACATAGTAACATGTGCATAGAAACACACGTGTAAATTACCTAGTAACACACGTGTAAATTACCTAGAAACACACGTGTAAATTACCTAGCAACACACGTGTAAATTACCTAGCAACACACGTGTAAATTTCCCAGCAATACACGTGTAAATTACCTAGGATAACCAAAAATACTGTCATTGAGAATAAGTCAGACTTTCCTTCCATTATTTCCTTCTGTACTCACAGGAAGATCAATAATTATTGATCTTCCTGTGAAAATCATCAGATTATAATCTGATGATCTTCATGGCCATTGAGATTTTAGTAAAATAGATGTTTTCAGATAAATACTCATGATATATATTAATTACAAATAATAAAAATTGCAGAAGATTTATTTAAAATGTTTAAGCTCATATTGCATTTATGATTTAATTTTTTTTGTGGTGTAATTGAAAATATTTTTTTGTAGATAATAAAGGATTATTATTAGCCAGATGGAAGTAAAATTATTGCAGATAAAATCCATTGTATTACATGGCCTATATGTTACTACAAAATATATTGTGGTGGTGGTGGTGGTGGTGGTGGTGGTGGTGATGGTGGTGGTGATGATGGTGGTGGTGATGGTGGTGGTTGTGGTGGTGGTGATAGTGGTGGTGGTGGTGATGGTGGTGGTTGTGGTGGTGGTGATAGTGGTGGTGGTGGTGAGTGGTGGTGGTGGTGGTGGTGGTATGGTGGTGGTGGTGGTGGTGGTGGTGGTGGTGGTGGTGGTGATGTTGGGGTGGTGGTGGTGGTGGTGGTGGTGGTGGTGATAGTGGTGGTGGTGGTGGTTTTCCTATGTCAGACTGCCACTATTCATATTTTTCCATCTCCTTTCATCCCTACACACCTGCACACACTCTAACACATACGCACACACACACACACACACACACACACACACACACACACACACACACACACAATTCAGATGGAATAAAAAATACGTGTGAATGAAAAGAGAGAATAGTGGAGACATCCCCAGACATTGTAGCATTAACAGAGACTTTGCTCGCAGAGGTGATTGCAGTTGTGGATTCCCAGGGGGAAAATGAGAAAGGACTGAGGAAACATCAAATGGAGGGGAAAAACATTGCTGATTAGGAACCAGTAGAATTTTGAGGAGATGCAGAAATAATCGGAGAGGAGTCGAATAACTACATAATAGGAACACTCAAAACTGGGGGACCCAAGGTAGTGATAGCAGTGATGTACGACCCAACAGCTGGAGCCCAAGACAGCAATATGAGGACAACAACAGGGCAATGGTGACCACAACAGCAGAATCCGCTAGAAATTGGTAATGCAAAATTACTTAACATGGAAACCAGAATGAATGACAGAAGAATGTGAAGTGCTAAGCAAGAGAATAAAATATGGCTTCACATAAGAAAGTGAAGAACTACCGGAAGGCAATATTATAACCATAATTTTTAAAGGGGTGGACCGGTAAGCCAGCGGAAGGCCTCGGTCAGATGACCAAAAGCTCCAGCTGCGGGTCATCATATGACTAAGACCCGCGTCAGGAAACACCGGAAGGCAGTGCAATCAGAACAGATCAACAGGCACAGGAGAGTTCCAGACAGCTACAAGAGATCCTGCTACAAGAGCTGGATCTAACGAAAGCAATGGGACCAGATAACACATCTCCATTGGTACTGAGTGAGAGGACAAGACAATTGTGACCCAACAGCACAGGTATTTAACCAGTCTTTCCAATAAGGACATCTGCCAGAAAATTGGAAATTGGTAAATATGGCTCTTGTTTATAAAAACGTCACAGTTTTCTGACGAGAGACCAGAGAGTCCTCAACAGGCTCTGGATGTGGTCAAACAAGTTGCTACTCGAGTTCAACCCAATCAAATACCTGGTCATGCGTTGGTGAAGGAGAGTGCAGACCGGAGAGAAATTGCAGATTTCAGAGAATGTAAAGGATCTGGGAGTGAATATGACATCTGGGAATGAATACAACTCCAGGAAGGGAATATAATAGCTATCATACTTCTGCAGTGAAGTTCTAGAAGACCTGTCTAGCATGGACCACTAGGCTTGCTGCAGTGTTCATCAGTTATTATAGTCTGCTGCTATCAAGCCCCTCTTCTTGTGACGTCATATTCATTATCTCATTATCAGCCCCTCACCCCTCGTGCTTCAGATAAATACATGGTTCAAGACTGTGAAGTTGAACACGTCTCAGCCTGAGGGACTGACCACCTCAAACTATTTCTTCAAGGTTTATACACTAATTTCATTACGTTTACCTCTCCACTGCTTCTGTTTACATATTTGCAACCTAGTCACCCTGCTAATAGGGACCACCGGGTTATAAAAGCAGGCGAAGGTAGAACAATCTGAAGCCAACATAGAGAACAAATGAGTCTGCAAGCGACGTAAATACAGCCAGAACACTTTAACCTCACCACATCATTTCCCTGTGTACTAGCATACGCAAGTCTATAGTCGGGACGCAGCGAGGATTCCTGTTTCAACGAACGTATCTACATATCCCCAATGGTCAGTTCGAGACATTAAGAAGAAGTAGACACTGCAACACCCGCCTCACCAACTCAGGGTGAGTGACGAGGTGATTCTCCTTACGTTGAGGCTCAGGTTTAGACGTACTGGTGTGCTCGAACTGGTGCATGAGTGTGAGACCGGGAAGGTATCATGGGAGTACAGTGGGAAATACAGAAGACAGGAGAATCTACGGTCAATGTCGATAGTATACCCTGAGGAAGAAACTAAGTTACGTTACCTCTAATTCTGTCTAGAATTTATTAGAATAGTAAAAGCAGAAGGCTCTCTCCCCACCCTCTACTCCCTCTGGCCAACCAGTTAACTGGAAAAAGACATGTAAAATACTTCAATGGCAGAAAAAAGTATGCAACCATGTTCATGGGATAGGCGGAAGCAGAAATGTGTTACTAGTGTTGGGACTAACACAACCCCGCCACTACATACTACATACCTAGTAAATTATAACGACAAACACAAAAATATATTAAGAATGAGACGTTGGTGCAATATTTGGGAATCTTTATTGACGAAACGTTTCGCCAGCCAGTGGTTTCTTCAGTTCAATACAGAAAAGACCGGTGAGGAAGTCAGTGGCTGACGAAACGTTTCCTTAATTAAGATTCCCAAATGATACACAAGTGTCTTAGTCTTTAACTTGTCGGTTTTCTCAGCCATTACATCACAAAAAATATACTTCCAGGATAAATAACCAATTATATAAACAAGTTAAGAAAGTGAAGATGTGTTGAAATAATAGATGGAGCTCAAGATACACACTAAGATACTAAGATACACACTAAGATTCACTAAATTCAAGAAAATTAATTTGAATTTTACAGAGTCAGAGGACAAGAATCATAAAATATTTCTCGTCTACAAAATCAAGAACAAACTTACCAAAACGACACCAAAGAAATAAGTGAAATACTGTTGTTTCTTGGAGAGGCATGAGAGATATGGCCCAGAGTCTTGGTTCACTGACAGGCATCACAGCCCTGAAGGACCTGAATTGAACCACTAAAACAACAGTTCTAGCCAGAATGGAGGTGGTTTATAATCTCCTTCCTCAAGATTAGTTGCAGATTCACTCATCTATGACAGGCTCCTCACACGCTGCCCTGTGAACAACACCATCTTGAGTAGTATATAGATTCTGGCACCGTGCCACAGAGAACGCTTTATCATCCTTTCCTTCGGCCTGACCAAGCAAGGAAGGTCCGGCACAGTGCCAGAACTGCCTTGGAATTACGAATTCTGCAGATGGTAGCAATACAAGCGGATCCATCCGTCCCACTGTCTACGATGGACGCCTCGACAACGAGACAGATGGGTCGTGCAACAATATATATATATATATATATATATATATATATATATATATATATATATATATATATATATATATATATATATATATATATATATATATATATATAATATATATGCTGAGAATTTGCTTTTAACACGTAGTTTGAGGATTAGATAATTTTTGTCTGGTGGTGAGGTTACCTTCCAGCCTTAATAACCCTCGAGTAATCGATAGACTTGAAACCTCCATTACCCAACTAACCACACTTGTCCATTCATTATGCCCAGTTTGGGTTTCTACACTGATCAATGGACTGAATGTTGTGTTAGTCTGTGAAACAACCGGTGACGGAGTAAAGCAAGTAAGCTTCTGGTGATAACCGAGGCAAGTGTATCTCCACTTATGCTCTGCCTTCATTTCTTTCTTTTCTTCTAAATTCCTTTCTTTTCTTGCTTTCTTCCTGAATTCCTCTCTTTTCTTGTTATCTTTCTTAATTCCTTTCTTCTCTTGTTTTCTTCTTGAATTCCTTTCCTTTCTGTTTCGTCCTTCTGATTGTTCCATCTTTTGCATTTTTCTTACATTCCTTTCTAATACCATTCGTAATTCATTACTTTCATTTTCTCCTGAATTCCCTTCTTTTCTTGTTTTCGTCCTTTTCTCTGTTCCATCTTCTTGCTTTTTAACATTCCTAATACCATTCTTAATTTCCCCCATCTTTCATTTCTTTCTTCTGTCATTCCTCAAAGTTTTCTTCTAGTCATACTCCCCCCCATTCATTCATTCTATACCAGTTCTTCACATATCCCATAGATATTTACTCCTATTTCAACCTCCAATCTTTGATTGGATTAATTAAAGTTAGATGTTTTCCTCCTAGAAATTCCCTTATATTCTATAAAAGCAATTTTTAATTAACTCACTCAGTTTCGTCTATACCTTTCTGGCGTCAACATGCACAACACGCCTAAGGCGTGTTGTGCTAAGGCGTGTTGTGCTAAGGCGTGTTGTGCTAAGACGTGTTGTGCTAAGGCGTGTTGTGCTAAGGCGTGTTGTGCTAAGGCGTGTTGTACTGATTTCAGAAGCTTCTGCTGTTACCTGCTGCTGCTGGTAATGCTACTATGGCTGTTATTGCTGCTGCTGGTGCTACTGCCATTGATTCTGATACTGCTGTCAATAACACTGTTACTGTTGCTGGTATTGTTGATGTTACTGCTGTTACTGTTACTGTGATTTCATACACTAATCACTCACGTTTCAGAAGTGACATAATGCTGTCATATGACTAATCATACCCACCTCTCAGTAGTGAGGTCATGCTGTCTAGTCATCATACTCCCTCATGTGACCATTGATTCTCATATCTCGGCAGTGCCATGATACTGCCAAGTGATGAACATGCTGCCTGGCCTCACCACTCATCCTCACTAAAGGTCTCAACGGTGACAGACTTCCTAGAGACCACTTACACTCACGTGTCGGTATGGACTTCATACTCTTCAGTGCTAATTATGTACATCAATGACTAAAAAATATATCTGCTAAGGCAGATATATTCTCTAGTTATTGATTACATAAATATAGTGGGCATTTTTATATTTACGGGTATATATTTAGGTTGAAGTGCTGTCTGCTGCGTTAACTGGGTATTCAGAGATGATTCACGCAATTCTAATGACACGATTGTGCCAGGGAGGGGCACAACAAGCCAGGGAGAGGCACAACAAGCCAGGGAGAGGCACAACAAGCCAGGGAGAGGCACAACAAGCCAGGGAGAGGCACAACAAGCCAGGGAGAGGCACAACAAGCCAGGGAGAGGCACAACAAGCCAGGAGAGGCACAACAAGCCAGGGAGAGGCACAACAAGCCAGGGAGAGGCACAACAAGCCAGGGAGAGGCACAACAAGCCAGGAGAGGCACAACAAGCCAGGAGAGGGACAAAAGCCAGGAGGGCACAACAAGCCAGGAGAGGCACAACAAGCCAGGAGGGCACAACAAGCCAGGGAGAGGCACAACAAGCCAGGGAGAGGCACAACAAGCCAGGAGAGGCACAACAAGCCAGGAGGGCACAACAAGCCAGGAGGCACAACAAGCCAGAGAGGCACAACAAGCCAGGGAGAGGCACAACAAGCCAGGGAGAGGCACAACAAGCCAGGGAGAGGCACAACAAGCCAGGGAGAGGCACAACAAGCCAGAGAGAGGCACAACAAGCCAGGGAGAGGCACAACAAGCCAGGAGAGGCACAACAAGCCAGGAGGGCACAACAAGCCAGGAGAGGCACAACAAGCCAGGGAGAGGCACAACAAGCCAGGGAGAGGCACAACAAGCCAGGGAGAGGCACAACAAGCCAGGAGGGCAAACAAGCCAGAGAGGCACAACAAGCCAGGGAGAGGCACAACAAGCCAGGGAGAGGCACAACAAGCCAGGGAGGGCACAACAGCCAGGAGAGGCACAACAAGCCAGGAGAGGCACAACAAGCCAGGAGGCACAAAAGCCAGGAGAGGCACAACAAGCCAGGGAGAGGCACAACAAGCCAGGGAGAGGCACAACAAGCCAGGGAGAGGCACAACAAGCCAGGGAGAGGCACAACAAGCCAGGGAGGGGCACAACAAGCCAGGGAGAGGCACAACAAGCCAGGGAGAGGCACAACAAGCCAGGGAGAAGCACAACAAGCCAGGGAGAGGCACACCAAGCCAGGGAGGGGCACACCAAGCCAGGGAGGGGCACACCAAGCCAGAGAGGGGCACACAAAGCCAGAGAGGGACACACAAAGCCAAGGAGGGGCACATCAAGGCAGGGAGGGGCACAACAAGCCAGGGAGAGGCACAACAAGCCAGGGAGAGGCACAACAAGCCAGGGAGAGGCACAACAAGCCAGGGAGGGGCACAAAAGCCAGGGAGGTGCACAGCAAGCCAGGGAGGGGCACACCATGCCAGGGAGGGGCACAAGAAGCCAGGGAGGGGCACAGCAAGCCAGGGAGGGGCACACCATGCCAGGGAGGGGCACAAGAAGCCAGGGAGGGGCACAAGAAGCTAGGGAGAAGCACAAGAAGCCAGGGAGGGGCACAAGAAGCCAGGGAGGTGCACAGCAAGCCAGGGAGGGGCACACCATGCCAGGGAGGGGCACAAGAAGCCAGGGAGGGGCACAAGAAGCCAGGGAGAGGCACAAGAAGCCAGGGAGAGGCACAACAAGCCAGGGAGGGGCACAAGAAGCCAGGGAGGGGCACACCATGCCAGGGAGGGGCACAAGAAGCAAGGAGGGGCACAAGAAGCTAGGGAGAGGCACAAGAAGCCAGGGAGAGGCACAACAAGCCAGGGAGGGGCACAAGAAGCCAGGGAGGGGCACAAGAAGCCAGGGAGAGGCACAAGAAGCCAGGGAGAGGCACAAGAAGCCAGGGAGAGGCACAAGAAGCCAGGGAGAGGCACAACAAGCCAGGGAGAGGCACAACAAGCCAGGGAGCATACCACGGGCCGGAGCAATGATGACGGCTTTGAGGGGACTTGAGCTAGAGTTCGTCACAGCCACGCTGGCGGGAGATTCGTCTGTAATAACTTGCATTTGTGGTCACAGTGGTGGCCCATGCTAACCTTTCTATGGTGTATAGATATACCTAGTTGGATGAATCTTATTGTAGCCAGCTGGCCCAGTGGCTAACGCGTCGGTCTGGAGTTTCATGACTCTGACCGCGGGTTCTATCCCCACCCGTGGTATGGTTTCTTCAGATGTTACGTGTGTACGTTGTCATCGCTGAGTCTCTGGTCGGCCACCTGACGAAACGTAGCCCCTTAAAGGAAGATGAAAGTCACACTCAATCTTCTAGCTACTTTTCCACCAATAGATACATAGGCACCCAACGTTATGCAATTTCTTAGGTAATTTGGGACAAATTATGCAAAGAAAGATGCATAATATTGAATACCTGGAGTTTACCTGGAGAGAGTTTCAGGGGTCAACGCCCCCCCGCGGCTCGGTCTGAGACCAGGCCTCGTGGTGGATCAGGATCTGATCAACCAGGCTGTTAGTGCTGGCCGCACTCAAACTGACGTACGAACCACAGCCCGGTTGGTCAGGTACTGACTCTAGGTGCCTGTCCAGTGCCTTCTTGAAGAATACATCAGCTATTTCTCACTTCTTTCTCTTTCTTCTCCTTAATCTCCCCATAAATTTCCTGCAGTAATTCGCTACCTCGTCAGCTGCCTTCCTTCACCCCTTTTAACACTGGAAAAAAAGGTCTCAATAAAGGCCTCGGACGAACTACTACTCAATAAAGGCCTTTTAAACTCAGGAAGACTCAACATGGTCCGTCCTCCACTCCTCAAATTGGCAGGGCGTCGCAAATACACTTTTTTATTACCAAAATGCAAGCTTTTTGGGGGGGCCTTCGTGATGGAATTTGCATATTATATTTTTAAAAAAGGGTTGAATACATATTTTATACCCAGCTGAAATGTCGAGTTTTCAGATAATGTATTATACATCTTTCATGCTTATTTTGTTTGTTTGTTTTTTGGCCTTTTCTAAAATATCAATAGCTGTAAAAGTCTGTTTATCATTTAATGTAAAGGGATAAATGTTTTATAAATGAGGATATTATGAGATACTTTTACGTCACAGAAACAAGACACTAAACAAATTTATTAAAAAATTTTTTTTAAATATTATACATGACAGAGGCGATAAATCATTGTATACAAGTAAGATTTATTTCTATTGCTAAACTATTGATCCAACACTAGTGATATATATATATATATATATATATATATATATATATATATATATATATATATATATATATATATATATATATATATATATATATAATAGAAGTCATGGCTGAACGATATATAATCGAATCAAGTTTCATAAAAACATATTGATTTCAGTATGAATATCTACCATACACATAACTCAAATTTTACTTGAGCAAGAACATCATAAAAGTCTTGGTCAGAACTATTACCAAGTGTTTCTGTTGTCATGGCAACACATTGCCATAAATCTGTTTTTACAGTTCTTTTGACATAGTGGACACAAATGGGGAAATCTGGACGAGGGAAGATGAGCGAACCAGGTTAAAATGATGAACGTAAAGGGAATTAAGAAGTAATGGTGATGGTGGAGATGAATATTAATGGAAGAGGATGAAGGCGTAGGAGAAATAAGTAAGGAACGGTGTAGGTGTGAAGTAGGAAGTGAGTAAAAGCGGCGAAGTAGAAAAAAGCGACAGAGGAATAAGGGTGAGAGGAAAGCAAGTAAGAGAGGTAGAGGGGAACGACTTAATTGAGATTAAAGAAGACAGAATGAAAGTGAAACGAAGATCAGTGGGAGATAAAAAGTGCAGGAGAGAGAAATAGAGAGATAGAGGAGAGAATTAGATCTGGTAAACAAGCTGAAAGAGGAATGGAGAAGCCGAGCATACAGGACAAGATCTTAAAAAAAACTGTAGAAGAAAGTATGATGCGAAGAAGCCGTGACGAAGATAAATGAATATGCAGATCTCTACATACAATAACATCAGAATAGTGTCATAAAGTAGGGAGGAAGATGCACTGGAGAGTAGTGATGTATCGGATATCAACATCCGCATCTGCATCCGCCCAACATCCGCACAATTTCTTACATCCGCATCCGCAAAATAAGTAAGACATCCTCACATCCGCATCCGCGGATATATAAATTTTCACATCCGATACATCTCTCCTGGGGAGTATTGTCTCCATCAGCCAACTCCCACCTGGGGAGTATTGTCTCCATCAGCCAACTCCCACCTGGGGAGTATTGTCTCCATCAGCCAACTCCCACCTGAGATAACACCTGTACATTCCCTCTTGTTTAGGATTATAAATAATTGCTTTCCAGACACTCTTAGCAGACACTGCAACACCCAGTACTAGGATATAAAAATTACACTGATGTGGCAAGAAGTGGAGCGTTGTTTACATGGGTTAGGGGCCACTAGAAGTACGCATGCCGAGGCTGCGTCAATTACAAAACGCCTAAAACCGACATTAGTTCAAAAACTATATTGTCATATCCGTAACCATTATGTTGTGTATGGAACTTGATATCGGCGAAGGTCTTTGTGGGCGGCTTTGATTTTCTTGAGAGAGGTAAGCAAAGATAGTGTAGTACAAACAAATAGAAGAGGAGCAAGAGAAACACGAGATAAGAGTGAGGAAGACGTAAAGCCAGAGGGAGAGAATAAGAAACAAAGACAGGATAATGTACAAGACGCGACAATAAAGGGAGTGAGCAAAGCACGAAGATAAAAATAAGGAAGGATAATAACGACTAAGTGATTAAATACACAAAATATGGAGAGTGAATAGCATACGAAGGTAGGGAGAGCGGGCGAGACACAAAGAGGATTCCCGCAAACGATGCCACGGATAATGGTATAAGGAGAATACACACACGAGGCCTGGTCACAGACCGGGCATCGGGGGCGTTGACCCCCGAAACCTTCTCCAGGTATACTCCAGGTATACAAGGGAAAGGAAGATAAAGTGAGTAATGAGCGTGAGAGATCAAAAGATAGAGCAACAAGATAGATAGGCTAGCATAATAAGAGTCATGAATTATAGAGAGCACTATTAGAGACCAGACGAGATCTTTGAGAGACTTGAAAGACATGAAGAGAGAATAACTAGAGGGGATATTCGAGATCAGGAGTGAGACAGGACCTTAGAGTAGAGAAATGGGATGATATTAGTAAACAAGAGAGAGAGAGAGAGGACCGTCGTCTAACGAGAGGAGAAGAGAGAACTGAGTAATGACCGTGCTACTGAGAACGAAGGAGAGGGGGAACTGAGAGAGTAAGTTGCGAACAGGGAAGAGCAGGACTGACGAGTGACGAATAAAAGTTCAGTAATGAAGGCAGAATGAAGAGTGGAGGACCCAGGGAGAGTGTGAAGGGTGTGTGGAAGAGAGACAGAGTGAAGGGTGAGTGGATGGTGGAAAGGTGGAAGGGAACAAGAAAGGGGAAGGGAGGGAGCGTGAGGCGCAGAAGGGAAGGAGGGATCCCTTTGACAGATATTGATGACTATAGCGACTGCAATAAGTAAGATATATCATGTAGAGGGCAGGTGTTAGTGTTATGTTGTTCTCAATCTACAGTATCATGTAGAGGACAGATGTTTGTGTTATGTTGTTCTAATCTTAAAAAGTACAGGGCAGGTGGACGTGTTATTCTGTTCTCCTCTTAAAATGTCTAGTTGACGGGGTAGTATGGTGTTGTCAGTGTTACATATATGGGGCACCAGCGAGGTATTGTCCTAACGTTTACATCAAAATATTGAGGGGAGCGTACTAAAGGTATTGTTCTTGTTTTCCTCATAACATGAGAGAGATAGAGAGAGAGAGAGAGACAGAGAGAGATAGACAGAGAGACAGAGTTGCAGTTCAGATGTTGTCGTCACAACACGCCATAAACATTCTCACTGTTAGTAGGACCCTTTCAGTATTTACCTTTGGTACTGCTCACCGGCTCGAAAATAATCTTACTGTTGTTATTGTGGAGCAGTGCACAAGCTGTCAGCAAATTTACATCCACAGACTTCCACAGGTGGAGACCAGGCGCAATAATACGAGTTTCCAGCATTTTTTTTAAACGTAATAACTGTTCAAGTTTTCCAATCAAGGATTCGAAAAGTGTATTGCCGACAATAGGTTAGAAGAGATTTCGCACAAGAATCTTATACTGGGACAGAGCTTCACTATATAGTATGTTATCAAGATAAGTTGCTGGAGGTTTACTGGTTGACGTGGCAATGTTGAACACAAATAGAAATGTTATCCCAGTGAGGTTTGTTCTGATAAATGAGACACTTAAGCAATGTTTCGGTATCTTTTTTCTGGAAACGTTTGGCCAGCCAGGGGCTTCTTCAGTCCAGTGCAGAGAACAGTGGAAGATGAGGAGGAGTTTGAGGTAATCAGTCTGGAGTCGATGTGTTCAGTCCATCAATTTTAATAAAGCACAGCATGTACTGCAGACAGGTGAGGTGAAGCAGTTGTAGGCGGAGTCAGAGGTGGGAGACCCCACAAGTGGAAGTAGGTCATGCCTGTAGGTTAGGTCAACTGAATAATTCCCTGCATCAACATCCCAAGATGTTGCTGTGTCTGACGGAATTTGTACAAAACATTTATACAAATTCTGTCAGACACGGCAAAATCTTGGGATCTTAATGCAGGAAAACCTTTAAAGTTTACCTGGAGAGGGTTTCGGAGGTCAACGCCCCCGCGGCCTGGTCTGAGACCTAACCTATGGGCATGACCTACTTCCAGTACTGGGTTAACACGTCGACTCCAGGATCAGGGACTGATTACCCCAAACTCCTAATCATCTTCCACCGTTTTCTGTATTAGACTGAAGAAGCCACTGGCTGGCGACACGCTTCCAGAATTAAGATACCCAAATGTTGAAAAGTGTCTCATTTATCAACTTGTCGTTTTTTTAAACCGTTTATACAAAGATTTATTCTGCAAGATATGTTTTTCCAATGTCAAGTTCTTCGCAGATTATTACTCGTTCAGAGATTTCCAGCTGTTCCTTCAAGATGTAGGTTGACTAGAGCGTAGGAAAATCAGTTTTCGTAAAGTCCAGGCGAACCACTCGGTCTTCTTTGACCTTCCCCAACCTCCATAACTTTGCACTTGGTGGGGTTGAACTCCACGAGCCATTTGCCAGACCAGACCTGAATCCTATCCAGATCCCTTCGTAGCCTTTCTAGGTCCTCGTCCTCTTGTATTCTCATTAGTTTCACATCGTCTGCGAACAGGGACACCTCTGACTCTGTCCCTTCTGTCACGTCATTTTCGCGTATGCAAGAAACAGCAGCGGTCCTAGGACTGACCTTGTGGCACCCTACTAAGCCGGGTGACATAACTAGTGTGAGTAACTCAGCACATTTAACAAAACCTCACTAACATCGTCACTACTTTCCTTGTTCAGTAATTCAACGTTGCTTAATTGTAGATTGTTCAGCTCACAATCAAGGGGAAACCAGGATTGATTTTCGTGTCGAGCTTGACGTATATACATATCCATATAAATAACTGGGTGTTAGCCTAGTTAGCATATTGGGAAGGGGGGATCATATACCCTAGATAGAACCTTAGTCTGAAATGTGCTGAGTTAGGATAACAACTCCTCACCTGTAAATGAGCTGAGGAAAAATAACTCAAAACCCGTAAATGAGCTGAGGTAAGAACAAATTAGTTTAGCATGTAAATGAGCTGAGGTAAGACAACAAATAGTTTAACATGTAAATGAGCTGAGAGAGCTAACACCTCTTAGTCTGTAAGTGAGTTGATGAATAACTTCCCTTAACCTGTAAATGAGCTGAGGTGAGTTAACAGGTGTCAGGTCTCCTTCAACACTAAACTAATTCCCAACTCACCTTCTATATTTGCTTAGATCGCTGCTGCACCTTCCATCTTACTAAGTCAGTTCACTGCTGTACCATACTAGGTCAGTTCACTGCTGTACCATACTAGGTCAGTTCACTGCTCCACCATTCTAGGTCAGTTCACTGCTCCACCATTCTAGGTCAGTTCACTGCTCCACCATTCTAGGTCAGTTCACTGCTCCACCATTCTAGGTCAGTTCACTGCTCCACCATTCTAGGTCAGTTCACTGCTCCACCATTCTAGGTCAGTTCACTGCTCCACCATTCTAGGTCAGTTCACTGCTCCACCATTCTAGGTCAGTTCACTGCGTCACCTTCAATACTAATTAAGTTTCTTCTTGTTTTCTAACTTTTGCTCTTCCATACCATCCTCTTCCACCTCCTCTATTAGTCTCTGATCTTCACGACACTGCTTTCTCACCCTTTCCTCTCTTCTTCCTTAAATCGTATCCCTTCCAGCCATCTCCTCACTCATACCCTCTTCCTGTGCCTCTTCTATTCCAGCCTCTGCCATCTCCTCTTCCATCACCTCTTTCATACCAGGCGTTCGCAACATTCCTACCTTTCCCGTCACCTTCCCGGCAGCCTTTCTCATTACTAAGGTTCACTTCAAATCCCAGGTTCCTCCTTTCCACTTCAGCTAAGTCAAGCTGGCCTCTCCCCTCTCTAACACCCAGCCCCGTCCCCACTCTTAACACCCAGCCCCGTCCCCACTCTTAACACCCAGCCACGTCCCACTCTTAACACCCAGCCACGTCCCCTCTCTCCCACATCAACACCCAGGCCTCTCCTGCATCCAATCTTCCGTCTTTCCCTCACTCACTTGAATCATTTATTTATTCATGTTATCTCAGAAAGATAAGTATCCTAAAATAAATCAAAATATGAAATAAGAATTAGTTATCAACGTTGAAGAGTGTAGTCAATTGGATGAAACATTCGGAAATTGTCGCATGGAAAATAAATTAATTTCCCTACTTGTCCTTTTCAAAAAAATGGCAAATTGAAGTGAAGTTCAGAGTGAACAAGTCGACGTGTCAATGTTATGTGTAAATTTGTGTTGATTGTTTATTTACATCATTGTAAATAAATTTTTGTTTACCTCTTCACGAGGACTTGAAAATTTAATGGTTGATGCATCGTAGTGCCAGGATAGTGCCTGTTAGGTTTCGTTTGTGTGCAAGTTTATATAGTGAAGTAGTTCTTTAAGAAATTGGAATCGTTGTAATCTGTGCCAGAACTGGAGAATGACTCTTCTGACCAGCTTCAAACTGTCACCACTGATGTGTTGTCCTGAATGCAAGGGTAGTGCTGGTGTTGGGCGCTTTAAGTCTCAATTTGCTAATTTTACATAACATAAGAATGGAGGAACACTGCAGCAGGCCTACTGGCCCAAACTAGGTAGGTTCTTCTGTAAGCCAACCATTCCTACCCACCCACTTGTCCAACATTTACCCAAAGCTACCCAAAAATTACCTTCAATACAGGTATTAACCAAACCTAGTCCTCCTCACTCATATATTTGCCCAATCTCCTTGATATAGATTTAGAAGTGGCGTTTCCTGCTGGATGGTTTGAATTAGATTTAGGCTAAACCGTTTCGGGTTTTAACTCTTAAATTGATTATATAATTATTATTAAAGGAAATGAGATATTAATTTTCATACGATGAGTTGCGAATGTTTTTTGATTCGCCTTAAGCCATCAATGCTGATATTTTACTGCAGTACAAGCTTCTACCGCACTCTGCACTATTCCAATCGCTTGCCTTGAGGCAGAGGGGGCTGGGGTTAGGCAGTGCTGGGATGTCTTTTTAGGACAGTGCAGCAACCGAAATTTAGCGAATTTAACGTAATTTAACGGAAATAAAAGTTTTTACATCATTTTACGCATAAACATTGTCAAATGTGAATCTATTATCCTGAATTTCGCTCATTTCACTCATGCGAACGTTTGAAGCTGAACCACTGAGGCTTTTGGAAGTTATCTTAGTCCAGGATGAAAACCAAAAAGGCACAATACCGTGGCTGAAATACACAACCCTCACATAGAAGAATTAAGCTGGCTCCTTCCCCTTCGTCTTTCTGTGTGACTAGTTAATGGTGCAAATCGGACCGAAACGTCGTCAAAAACGTTACTCTCCTGTGTGTGAAGGTTACTTGTGAACAGTCCAGGATGCCGGGAATGGATTTAGCAACCATTAAATGGTCCTCCTTCTGGGATATCCGATTAACCTTTGTAAACTAAAGTTACGCAAAAATATAAGTAACAAAGCAAGATATATCTTCTTTACGAGTTATTGGTGTTATGGAAATATAAACACATAAGTGAAATTAAGACACATGTGCAACATCTGGGTATCTTTATAGTAAACGTTTCGCCCTCCAGTGGCTTTATCAATACAAAATCCTTGGACATAATATGAAGAGAGTAGAACTATATTGAACTGTATTGATAAAGCCACTGGAGGGCGAAGCGTCTACTATAAAGATACCCAGATGTTGCACATGTGTCTTAATTTCATATTGTCGGTATTGTATACCATTCTTGTACAACATAAACACATAAGCAGTATAATGTGATCCTTTATTGACAACGTTTCGCCCACACAGTAGGCTTTATGTTGTGAGTATCTGGATGCACAATGACCACACGAGAACCATAACAGTGACGTGATTTGAGATAAGTGGGACAACTGTGTCTGGATCGTAGACTGCTAACAATCCTGCCAGTCGTTATTTACTAATTTAAGAACTAGAGCCTAGTTTTTAGATTGTAGTTTACGTTTACTGAATTACAAGTGATTATTAGCACAGGTATGAAGAAAAGACCTTATTATTGAAGCTGAGCTCTTCTCCAGGCTGAGGGACTGACCACCTCAACTACTTTCTCTCCAAGGTTGATGGACTGATTACATCATATGTATATCAATACTACTCCTCTCTTTGTATTTGACTGAAGAAGCCTACTCTGTAGGCGAAACGTTTCATCAATAAATACACCCAACTTTGCACATGTGTCTTAATCTTCAACAAAAGACCCTATGTTTACGTAGACTGTCTCAGTACTAGAAGGTCCCTCTCTTCCCCACCTCTCCATTATAATTTCCTGGTGACAGCTGAGAATCCAGTGAATGATGGGTGGGTCTACTTTCACCTGAACAATAGTAATAATACACACACCTCTCAGTGTATAAATATTCAAATACACACTCGGTGTATATATTCTTAGATATTCACTCCATGTATATAAACCAATCCTGGACTACTCATGAACTAGCAGTAGCCTCCTACTCTGCCTTGTTTACATACGAATTCTTGCGAAAGTGTTTACTCTAAAAATTATTCTTCAATATCATTTAAAGTTTTCTCTCCACAGGTATATATCACTCAAAATAAATTGTGAACATTTGTTCGATGGGAAACAAAGATAATTAATGAGATTATGAAGTCTAAAGAAATAATTATTTCGTATTGTTGTAATTACTTACGTAGTTGAAGCACTGAACTAGAGATAGACTCACTATTCAAGCTCACAAGCTTATCTATCACTGTTATTGTTATTAAAACGTAGCTGTAAGTGGTTTCAGAGTTGTTACAAAACACACTTTGTTATGGACAAATAGTGTTTGAAAAAGGAAATTAGATTTTTTTTATTTAAAAAATCTCAGTTTGAGTTTTAAATTATTCAAGTCTAGAATCAATGGTTGAATAGTTAAAATACTCACGAAAGAAGATTTTTGAACATGTGATTGTGAAAATACGTTCGCGGAACAAAATCAGTGTTATCGAGTGGGCATTTGGAAACGTCTTTGGGAAACCTGTTGTCAAAGTAGTTAACATTTGTAGTGGTGATAGTTGTTGTTCTCAGAGTTGTTGGTGGTAGTTGGGACCAATAACCGAGTGTAGTAGCAGTTGCGTGTAGCTCGAGTGCTTGTAGTTGTGGTTGAGTAGCAGCTTCAAGGAATGGAGAGGTGATGAGTGACCAAGGTGGTGGTGGAGGAGGAGATACCTCCTCCTCCACTGAGCGCTCCTCCCATACCTCTTCCACCGCCCTCCTCTCCGACACCGCCCGTCATGGCAGACCCAAGGCGGCTTCCCAGACCTCCTCCTGGAGAACCACGCCCATTTTGGACGCTCTGGCCCGCCCTGCCCAACTAGGCAGTCCCACCCTGGCCGCCCGCAGACTCACACGCTGGAAGAGAATAGCCTCGGATGACATGGAAAAGAGCATGATGGAGGAGGAGGAGGCGGCAGGGGCGTCCTCGCAGGAGGTGGGACGCCAGGCCACGGAAGACGAAGTGGACGCAGATGGGACGCCAGGGGAGGGTGGGGAGCCTGGGGACGCTAGCAGAGAGAAGGGCTCAGGTGTCCCTCCTCTCTCAGACTCCGAGGACGACTCAACACACGTCCTTATGCCTCTACAGGAGACCTGCAGGTGAGTGGTCCTGCTGTTACTGGAGACCTGCAGATGAGTGGTCCTACCTTACAGGAGACCTGCAGATGAGTGGTCCTACCCTTACAGGAGACCTGCAGATGAGTGGTCCTACCCTTACAGGAGACCTGCAGGTGAGTGATCCTGCCCTTACAGGAGGCCTGCAGGTGAGTGGTCTTGCCCTTACAGGAGACCTGCAGATGAGTGGTCCTACCCTTACAGGAGACCTGCAGATGAGTGGTCCTGCCCTTACAGGAGACCTGCAGGTGAGTGGTCCTGCCCTTACAGGAGACCTGCAGGTGAGTGGTCTTGCCCTTACAGGAGACCTGCAGGTGAGTGGTCCTGCTCTTACAGGAGACCTGCAGGTGAGTGGTCTTGTCCTTACAGGAGACCTGCAGTGAATGTTATTTGCACTTCAACTACTACACAGTGGACGGAGGTTCGAGCCTTCATTGAATGACAAATTAAGGTGTCCAGCCTCACTTAGGTACAGATACAATATGATCATAACAACCCACAACCCTCTGTCCACACTCACACTCTCCCGAAAGCCTATATAATACAGGATTAGTATTACTTTACAAAACCGTAGGCATTTTGGTAACCCCGCATTCCATAACCCCTGTGTCTTACTGCACGCGACTGGAATTACGCAGAGTGCGGCATAGGTTCAAAACGCAGTTAAACGTTGTCTTTCAGGGTAATTATCAGAAGAAGCCTTCACAAGTCATCAAATAGAAACTAATATAAAAATTTCTTCACTAAATATGATCAATTAAAAGATATACACGCACACAAATTCAAGCTTTTCAAAAAAAAACCGGAGACCAATATCCCAAAATTTACAAGCACAATAAACTTAAAGCCAGTCGGAAGTTCCATTAGTAATTTATCGCCATGGAAAGGTTGAAGTTACTCAGATTCGACACTTACAAATTATCCAATGAAAAACACACCAACAACCAGCACACAGAAGACGACGCCGCTTCGGTACGACTTGGACTCTATAAATGGTTCAAGTCGTACCGAAGAGTCGTGGTAAGCTCCTCTCTCCTGTGTTACGGGTTGTTTGTGTGTTGTTCCAGTCACGGTGTTGTGTCTTTTGTTTTTTACCCAATGAAAAGTGTATTTCACTTTTTACAGTTTCTCCCTGCTCCCTTCCCCCCCCCCCCCTTCCCTTCTTCCCCCAAAAAAGATCTGGGATCTAAACAAGAGAAAATCAATTCAAACTTCTAAGTTGGAGTGATCAGCTTTAAAGAAAGTGAATAAAGTAAGTAAGCATTCAAGAAAGTAAGATTTACGTATGTTTAGCGTACAATACATACAAATTTTTAATAATGGACTTAAGGGCAGACAGATGTTATAGGCGTATGAAAGAATATTATATGAAGTCAAACACTGTGACTTATTTCAGATGAGATGAGACATACACCAATCATTTCACAGAAACCAATTTGATTAATAACACTGACACACGACTTACGCAACCTAGGCATCAAGAAATTGTTCCCTTTGAGGAATTCTCCCCCCAAAAAAAAAAATCGTATGCGGTCAAAGAGGAACCGCATATACGACGGTGGTGTAAACAAACCCACTGTGCTACCAGACGTACGAAAGTGTAGCACATAAAATTATGTACGATACATAATACTTGATAATGATAATAAACAACTGTGTTACTGGTTTATGTATTTACTATACAGTACTTTTTATCGGGGTGTTGCGTCGGCAGTAGCCTCGTACATCTCGTTTTTTACTCTTCTCTTGACAGCATCGTAGCGCTGTACGACACTAGTACGTTTAACGCTTCTCTTTGATTATAATAATCTTGATAGCATCATTTTCCCTTGTGCTTGATTTAATCTCGTATTGTTTTGTTCATCATATCCTTGTACTGTATTGATAAAGCCACTGGTGGGCGAAACGTCTACAATAAAGAAGTTTCGACCCGTAACTGGTTGGGCATATCCGAGGGTGTACTGTGACACACTAGATCACTACCTATCAGTTATCCTAATAACACCTCACAAGTTTCCAGATTGTTGTAAAATTGATTTGTATAAAAAAAAAACGATAAAAATGCTTTTGCATGTTGTTTAGTTGCCATTAACGGGTTAGTTATTGTAATGGTGGGTACTGTCAGGGTGGCAGAGGCGATCGTAGCAATCTGCTGGTAGACCCACGAAGAAATAATAGAGGATATCACTGTGCTAACTATCGTAGTCCTGGTACAAAAATACTAGAGCTCGACACCAGACGTTCGCTTTACTTGTACTTACCTAATCGTTTATGTGGGATTTAGCTCTTGGACCCTGAATTTGCACTTCGATTGACTGATATGCGGTTTTCATTTTTGGATGAGCACAAAATTAATGCTACCATCCTGCCTCGTCACAACTACACTCTCATACTACCCCGTGTGTACCTACAGCTCACACAACTCACTAGACTGTCCCCAGTAGCAACATAACTCACCCCTAACTGTTCCTCTTGACAATTTGAGAGAATATAACCCAGATAACATTTCCTGGAGGCAGGCTAAGCTAGTCTTCCTCTCGTGTATTTACATACCTTGCCAGCTCGCTCCGGGCATAAGACTACTTTTCCTTTCATTCTTATTATCGTGTAGTGGGATTTGAAGACCTTCCAAAAATGTTGCGTTAAGAATATATATGCAATGTGAAGCATATATGTTGAAATTGAATTTTCTGTTATTTTCTCAGAGGGATTGGTATATATATTCTTGAGGATTAACAGATTACCCAATATTTTTAATTGACCAAAAATTAACTTAACTTTGCCTACTTTTGCTGAAAATTTACAGAATTTAGCATTGGTTTATGCTGCACCACATGCTTCAAATCAAAATTATTTAATTAGTATTATAAATACTAATGATGCATATGAATTTCGTGTTTGGAAAATATGATGCTTGCTAAATAAGCCGAATTACAAGTTTATATATATATGCAAAGTTAGGATATATATACGATGAAAGGTATGTATCTCTCACTGTATATATGCCGAGAGCTTGCTTTAATCCTAACATCTGGGTTTAAAGTATTGTTACAGGTGATATACAGCCGTAGTAACCCAGGTGTAGTCAATAGGGTTAGAACACAATAGATTAATTACCTAGTGAGCGAAGACTCAGATAAGAGAAAGAGGATACCAAATCATGTCGACTACAACCCAGGCCATGATAAATATTTTTCGGGGAATGGTAACCAGAACAATAAGGCCACGATTTGCTCAGTCCGTGGGTACGTAGTCAGCATCCCTTAGTCCGTAGGTACGTAGTCATGATCTCCTTAGTCAGTAGGTACGTAGTCAGGATTCCCTTGATGAACTGCAATGTTCTACAATATACAGTACAGTTTACCCACTGCATCACACGGTTTACCCCTGACACAGGGTGTAGCAGTATACTGTGATCTGTGTCTGCAAACAGTATATTTAGTGTACCGGTTGTGTACATACAGTGTACTTGCAAACAGCCTTCCTGCCGACACTATTCGTGCAGTAACTTGCAGTGTACCAACAAACAGCACACCTGCAGTGTACTTAGTGCAGCATCAGTGTACCTAAATACAGTGTAGCTACAGTGTATTCACACTGTACCTATAAACACTGTAACTATAAACCTAATGTACTAACAGTGTGCTTGTATCTACAGTGTTCCTGGAAACCATCTCCAGGTATACTCCAGGTATACAGTGTGTCTGCTGTAAACAATGTACCTGTGGGCTACCTGCAAACAGTATACTTAAGATGTACATGCGAAGAATGTACCTACTTTTACGTACAATCTACCAACACATGTATCTGCATTGTACCTATAGAGTAATTGCAGTGTGCCTACAGTGTACTTAGTGTACTCACCGTCTATCTGTAATGTACTTAGAGTATACCTAGAGTGTATCTGCAAACAATGTAAATACAGTGTACCTGCAAGCAGTGTACTATAATAATTAGTTTTTTGTTGGAATAATAATCTTCAGAGGTGAGCCTTGGGTATATATTTGTGAATATGATACAGACAGTGTGGTTGGTGCTAGTCCCTCGTAGGCAGAACTGTGAGAGAGTTGAGGGAGACGTTTTGGTCCTTGTGAGTCTGGCAGTTTAGTGAGAGAGATGCAGGGTCTGGCGGACCGAGCTCTAAATTGTACTGGGTCCACCAGGTGGCAGCACCAGGCCTAAGGGGCTTGGAGAGAAATGCTATGCCCGACAGGGGGTTACATCGCTCGGGCACGCTACCCAGGGTCGGGGCAAATGATAGCTAAAACTTTCTCGTAAGGAACAAGGACAAATAGATGCAGTAAACAACAGAAAACTTGCTAACGTGGGAAGAAGGTAAGAGTGGTAAAAATAATGGTGTTCGTAGTGCAGAGCCACGGCTGGGCTCCACGGCAAGCAGGTACTCATGCTGGAGGAAGACGCCATCCTGGAACTGTGCCTGCTGACTATGTGACATTTCAGGAGACATCGCTGTGGCGGAGTGGCGTAGCCGGGCAGGGTCATCGACTGGAACTATATAGCAGGATAGTCGGCAGGGTTTGCCAGTGAACGAGGCGCTGTGGGAAAACGACATGCTGGAAGGTGTAGTCTGGCAGGGTTCTTGACTAGGAACTGTATGGCAGGGTAGTTGTGGCAGGATTGCTTGAGCAGCGGCACGATCTGACGGTACTGACGAGTGGGGTGTCGTTGAGACGACAGTGACCAGTGAACCGTGAGGACGACTCAGTTGAAGATGCCTTCCGTGATGTCGGTAGAGGTGGTCATTGATGATGAATGTCACTGCGTGGGGAAGTCGTAAGTGAGACGACTTAAGTAGTGCGACATCAGCGGGAGAAGTCGGCGAGCATAATAACTGTACAAGTGTGTTCGGTCGACTCACTCATCTGACACCAAGACTGATTATAGAGTGTCAGTGGACAAGTGTTTACCTCAACGTGTGACCTGTAACCCTAATGGATGCGTTACATTGATCTAGGGACGGACTACACTGCAGAATACATGCAAAAGCCTAGCACACCCGCAACTTATGGGGTAGCGTGGTTTCAATGGGTTTGCATGATCATATTAATGCTTTCTGTGCAAAAATGGACACTAAGGCAAAGAACATATGCGGTTATAGGAAAAATATTACGGATAACTTAAGTGGAGGACTCAGCAACACGGTATACATCCTCATTTTCACTCCTATTTTTCAGAGATTACTGTAAAGCCTGCAAAATGCCTCTGGATCTTCCTCTTACTGTTCACTTCCCTGTCTCACCTTTGATGGTAGACCAGAACTGTAGAGACGTGGATTAAGTCCATTGAAATTTATGTCCAGGGCGGACATGATAACCCTACTGGCGACCATTACATTAGACACGCAGGTGCGGCGGTCATATAGGATAAGTTACGGGCTAATTCTTTTGTTCTTCTTCAGCGCATCAGTAGGCGTAAGAAGTGGGAGGATTTCACGGAGGAAATGCGTAAATATGTTTGAAAGTGGAAGGACCTCCATTTCTTTGGTATTCTTACCCGGGTATGGTATAAGAAACACGCTCCTAACAAAGGTCCTCTCATGTGCATTTGTAAAGTTGAGCAGTCCTCCAAGGACTTTGTCAAACAAATCAAGAAATCAAATGGGTTGGTAGTGATGGTAAAAATAAATCCCGAGGACATTGAATTATGTGAAGGGACGCTCCCGACAATCCCCACCATTTCATTGATGAGTTAGAGCTCAGCCCATGACATGAGATCTCGGGGGCGTACGAGGACATTGATAATATCAAATAGCCCGGTGACCGGGATAGGGTGTGACTTGTTGTGACGTAGTTCTGTTCACGCCCATATCAATATCTATGCAGGCTGCAACAGCTTGTGTTGCACAATGCACCCACACTCTTAACTGCCCAACTAAGCAGAGCAGAAAAGCGACGATGAAGGTAAGAAACACCGTCGTTCACCGTCGCCTATATCACAGTTTAATCGTAATGTCACTTGTTTCAGCTGTGGTAAGTGTGGACACCATAGGTGGAAGTGTGCCAGACTTCAGTCTAAGTTCCGTGGCCCTAGTCGCTCCGAAGACCCATACTACGTGTTCCATGAACGTCCAGGGCATGTCAGTGAAGGAACAACTGCTCTAAAACTTTTGAAGAAGTAATCTTCCGGCCATATGCCGAAGGATGTTCAGTCTGACACCCGCTGTCGTTAGTTGAAGCATAGGAGATGTTGAAGTCGCAGTAGTAGTAGTGAGTTCCACAGTTCGAGGAAAGACTCGATACCGCAGCACAAACCACAGAGGAAGTCACACAGACGCTCTTACGTCCTTGTCCGCAATATATTTGACGATCTCGGCGAAGACGTATTTACCACAGGCTGGACGACGAATGCACCGACAGTGGTGACAAGGTTTGTGCCAACCATCCTAGGAAGTCTGGCCGTACCACCAAGCGTCGAGGAAATAAAAGCCATGACTCTCACGACATAGATAAAACTCTGGTGTCTCTTAGTAGAGTCTCTTATTTTTAACAAGCCTGACTCAGGTTCTCCTGTTAATATTGCACGGTGCAGCCTCTTCCACGGTACTGGCTTGCCTGCAGCCATGTTGCCCGAGCCATCAGACATCTCGACCCCTCAGGGGTGCCTCAGGCAGTTCCTTGGAGGTGCAGGGAAGGAGGAAGGACTGCCATACCGTTTGAAGTTCAGGGTAAGAAATTGTAGACCAAGTTCCTTGTGGCCGATGGCACTGTCTTTCCTGGCGACCTACTTATTGGTCTCAAGACCGTGGCAAACCTCAAGATTCATATTGATCCAGCTGATTGGAAAGCGAATTTTAATGGTGTTGGGGGATGCGTATTGGTCCCACCACTCTCACCAATATAATAATAATAAAAGGTTTTTGGTGGAGTGCATTGGTAGAATAATAGTCTTCGAACGCAAGGCTTAGGTTTATTTGGGAATATGGTATAGGCAGTGTGGTCAAAGCCCTATGAGAAAGATGGAGGAAGCGCTTTGGTCTTTCTGAGTCTGGCAAGTTAGTGAAGGAGTTGCAGTGTCTGGTAGGCTGAACTTTAAATTGAACTAGGCCCACCAGGTGACCCTAAGCACCAGGCCTAGATGGCTAGGTGAGAAATACAATCAATGCCCTAGAGGGGATACAGTTCCTACAATATATCTGCAAACAGTGTACCCGTACACAAATAGAAGACTGAATATTATTTCGACGTTTCGTTCCTCTGCTAGAAGTGTCCACCCTTGTGGCATTCACAGATTCCAGCTTGTTGAAGCATCTCTTATATACATCTTTACTACTGTGAATCTTAGTCGTGGCTTTGTCTCTGAAGATGCCTTCCTTTCACAACACTCTTGACATGACCTGATCTTAATCTCCTCCTCTCCCTCCTTACGTCTTCTCCATTCATATAATTTCTTTGCATTTCCTGTCTTCTACTTAGGTGGGTTCTGTTCGGTGGGATTTTGTCCCACTGAACCAGTACCTCTCCTGCAGTGCTCCTATTTCCTCTTGTTCTCAGACTTCTATTACTACTACTACTCCGCCCTCTCCCACTTTTTTTTTTCACTACCACTGTTACCTACGTATTGCCACCTCTACCACTGCTCCACTACTTTATCTACTACCACTTTAATACTATTCCCTACTCTCGTTACACTACTCCCGTCCCCTTCTCCTCTTGTATATATTCTGGCTACCTTCCCTATGTTCTTGTGTGTGGTTAGTTAATGGTCCAAGTCTGACCGAAATGTCGTCATACATTTCGATCTTCCATGTGCGGGTTATTTTTGTATTGTTCCAGAACTGTACTGTTCCATTTTATTCATCATCAGTGTATCTAATGTATCTGCAAATAGTATGCCTAAATTGTTCATAGAATGTGCTTGAAGTGTACCTACAGTGTACCTATATTGTACCTGCAGTGTACGCACAATGTACCTACAGTGTACCTCTGCCGTACCTGCAGTGTACCCACAAACTGTGTACCTGCAGTGTACCCACAGACTGTGTACCTGCAGTGTACCCACAAACTGTGTACCTGCAGTGTACCCACAGTGTACCCACAGTGTACCCACAAACTGTGTACCTGCAGTGTACCCATAAACTGTGTACCTGCAGTGTACCCACAGTGTACCCACAAACTGTGTACCTGCAGTGTACCCACAAACTGTGTACCTGCAGTGTACCCACAAACTGTGTACCTGCATGTAATGTATCTGAAAAAAAGAAAGCCTTCAGTGTACTTGCAATATACATACAGTGTATGTACAGTGTACTTCCACTGTATCAGCAGTGTACTTCCACTGTATCAGCAGTGTACTTCCACTGTATCTTCAGTGTACTTCCACTGTATCTGCAGTGTACTTCCACTGTATCTGCAGTGTACTTCCACTGTATCAGCAGTATATATCTCCATTATATATGCAATGTACCTCCAGTATACAGTTCATATACAGTACGCCTACAGTATACCCGTAAACCGTGTTCCTACAGGGTATTTATTATATATGCAAATAGGATGGGTACACAGCATACACCTACCATGAATATGCAAAGAGTTTATCTGCAGTCAGCTGGCTTGACGATCCTCGTATGAGACAAAATTTCTATATTCATTGTGTTCCTGACATTAACATAGAAGTTACGATCTTACTAGACTCCAATATTTGATATTTTGCACGCAGCGTTACTCTCAGGGCAGCAGCACTTATGTTAAGACAGCCAGCACTTATCTTCTCACCCTGAAGCTAACAGCAGTGTTCCTCTTAAGACAGCCAGCACTTATCTTCTCACCCTGAAGCTAACAGCAGTGTTTCTCTTATGTTAGGACAGCCAGCACTTATCTTATCACCCTGAAACTAACAGCAGTGTTCCTCTTAAGACAGCCAGCACTTATCTTCTCACCCTGAAGCTAACAGCAGTGTTCCTCTTAAGACAGCCAGCACTTATCTTCTCACCCTGAGGCAAACCAGTGTTCCTCTTAAGACAGCCAGCACTTATCTTCTCACCCTGAGGCAAACCAGTGTTCCTCTTAAGACAGCCAGCACTTATCTTCTCACCCTGAGGCAAACCAGTGTTCCTCTTAAGACAGCCAGCACTTATCTTCTCACCCTGAAGCTAACAGCAGTGTTCCTCTTATGTTAAGACAGCCAGCACTTATCTTCTCACCCTGAAGCTAACAGCAGTGTTCCTCTTAAGACAGCCAGCACTTACCGACTTTCCTGAGAATCTCTCAGAAGCATTCACAAACTTCCTGAGCTGGCTACTGACTTCCTGGAGGCAGTATTATGGCTGACAAAGCATCTTTTGTTCCTGGCTGGATCGCTCGAGGCGCTGGAAAGCTCATCTGTTTTCCAGTCAGACGTTCTTATTGGCCTGGGATGAGATGCCGAAGGCGAAAACAAGCTCCTTGGACAATACGTTAAACTTGCGATGACTTGTGGACGCACTGAGAACACCTGACCAGTGTCTTGTGGTTATTGGTGTTGATTTGCTGCAGTGAACAGCCAACTAGGAATGATGTAAATGGTTCAGAAAATCCCGAATCTGTATTTTGGAAACGTTTTGCCAGCCACTGGCTTCTTCGGTGGAGGAGGAAGAGGAGGAGGAGTTTGAGCTGGTTAGTCCCTCAGCCTGGAGTCGATATGTTCAGTTCATCAAGACTGATGACTGAACACATCAACTCCAGGCTGAGGGACTGATTACCTTAAACTCCTCTTGATCTTCTACCGCTCTTCTCTGTATTGGACTGAAGAAGCCACTGGCTGGCGAAACGTCTCCACAATAAAGATTCCCAAATATTGTCACAAGTGTCTCATTCTACATACTAGGACTAAACCGCACACGTCAGAGAGTTTTTATTACGTATTTTATTGTAGCGATGCTGCTGTCTGTCTGCCGTCAGCAGAAAGTGGACAGAGGATTATTAATATCATTAGAGTGAGGCACTGAAAGTGGGGGAGACTGGATCATCCCTCCTTTAATCTCATGCCAAACACTTTACCTAACATAGGATCGCCAGGAAGCTGCTGCCTGCACTAGAAGGCACGAAGTTCAGGGAAGAGTTCATTGTAAGTGTCACTGTTGAGAATTACAAGAACTACGGTATTTATATTCTAGATCATCTGGTCTCCCACAGCGAGTTAAGCATCTTGGCTTGATGGCTGCTGCTTTAATTCACTGTCACGGACACAAGCGTTGAGAGAGGCACACAAACGTTGAGAGAGAGGCACACAAACATTGAGAGAGGCACACAAGCGTTGAGAGAGGCACACAAACATTGAGAGAGAGGCACACAAGCGTTGAGAGAGGCACACAAACATTGAGAGAGAGGCACACAAACATTGAGAGAGAGGCACACAAGCGTTGAGAGAGAGGCACACAAACATTGAGAGAGAGGCACACAAACATTGAGAGAGAGGCACACAAACATTGAGAGAGAGGCACACAAGCGTTGAGAGAGGCACACAAACATTGAGAGATAGGCACACCAGTGTTGAGAGAGGCACACAAGCGTTGAGAGAGGCACACCAGCGTTGAGAGAGGCACACAAACATTGAGAGAGAGGCACACCAGCGTTGAGAGAGGCACACCAGCGTTGAGAGAGGCATACCAGCGTTGAGAGAGGCACACCAGCGTTGAGAGAGGCACACAAGCGTTGAGAGAGGCACACCAGCGTTAGAGAGGCACACCAGCGTTGAGAGAGGCACACAAACATTGAGAGAGAGGCACACCAGCGTTGAGAGAGGCACACAAACATTGAGAGAGAGGCACACCAGCGTTGAGAGAGGCACACCAGCGTTGAGAGAGGCACACCAGCGTTGAGAGAGGCACACCAGCGTTGAGAGAGGCACACAAACATTGAGAGAGAGGCACACCAGCGTTGAGAGAGGCACACCAGCGTTGAGAGAGGCACACCAGTGTTGAGAGAGGCACACAAACATTGAGAGAGGCACACCAGCGTTGAGAGAGGCACACAAACATTGAGAGAGAGGCACACAAGCGTTGAGAGAGGCACACCAGTGTTGAGAGAGGCACACCAGCGTTGAGAGAGGCACACCAGCGTTGAGAGAGGCACACAAGCGTTGAGAGAGGCACACAAACATTGAGAGAGAGGCACACAAGCGTTTAGAGAGGCACACAAACATGAGAGAGGCACACAAGCGTTGAGAGAGGCACACCAGCGTTGAGAGACACCAGCGTTGAGAGAGGCACACCAGCGTTGAGAGAGGCACACAGCGTTGAGAGAGGCACACCAGCGTTGAGAGAGGCACACCAGCGTTGAGAGGCAACACGTGAGGAGGCACACAAGCGTTGGAGAGAGGCACACCAGTGTTGAGAGAGGCACACCAGCGTTGAGAGAGGCACACCAGCGTTGAGAGAGGCACACAAGCGTTGAGAGAGGCACACCAGCGTTGAGAGAGGCACACCAGCGTTGAGAGAGGCACACCAGCGTTGAGAGAGGCACACCAGCGTTGAGAGAGGCACACAAACATTGAGAGAGGCACACAAGCGTTGAGAGAGGCACACCAGCGTTGAGAGAGGCACACCAGCGTTGAGAGAGGCACACAAGCTTAGAAGAGGCACACAAGCTTGAGAGAGGCACACCATCGTTGAGAGAGGCACACCAGCGTTGAGAGAGGCACACCAGCGTTGAGAGAAACACAAGTTTTAAAAGGCAAGAGCACAGGCGTTACAGACATGCTCTCAAGCAATGACAAACAGAAACACACAAGAGTTTAAAGACAAGAACACAAGCAATGACAAACAGAAACACACAAGAGTTTAAAGACAAGAACACAAGCGTTAAAAGAAACACAATAATTGGAAAACAGAAGCAATATCTTCGAGTGTCTAGAACACAAACGACGATAAAAGAAACAGGAGTGTTGAGAGACAGAAACACAGGAAAACAAGAAAATATGCGAACAAAGACAGGGATGCATGACAGGAAAAGCAACATTTAAAAATAGGAACACAAAAGTGTTCTTCTCAATGGTTACGTAACTTTTCCCCAGAGTTGACCAGTCAGGAGCTACTCCACCCCCACCCCCATGAAGACTCGGAATTCTAACTTTTTCATTCTTCCTGATCTACCATTTGCGAAGTTTTGTTTTTGCTCTGAGTCCTATTCTAACCTCTTTATTTGCTAGACTTTATTTAAAATATAATATAACTGTTCTATCTTCCACTATTGACGTACATTTTTTCTGGTTTTGCTTTGCTGATCATCTAGACAAATCTGCTCTCTTCTTCTCTCTTGTTATTCCTAGAAAGTCTTGATCTATTAAGATTAGAGCTGAATGATAAGCTAACTTCTTAATTTCCTTAATGTTCACGTCTGCTACTGTTATTCCGTGTTCCGCAAAGCTACGAATAATGACATATACACTCATTTCATGCCTTTATTCATTAGTTCCTCGTCTCTGAACATTCCATCTACCCTGATGATCATCTCTTCTTGGCTTAGTCTCCTTCAGTAATGTCATAAGCTCTGCCAATTTCCATAAAAGAACGTTCTTCTTTCATATATTCTTATTTTTTTTAAGGAAGATACTTGTACCTCACACTATTTTTTCTGTAGAAATTTGTAGCACTTTTCGTCCCCTGGATATTAAACTAATAAACTTCGCAGCGATCTGGTTCATAATTTTTCTTTCCACTTCACCTAATGCGACACCTATTTACTTTATCTCCCCCTCTTATTCTCTCTAATACATTGGTGAAACTGGCCGCCCCCTTCATAACATTTCCACAACATTATTGAGGTTAGTTTCAGTTAGGTCAGGTTGTCCTCTGTCAATAATAATTAACCAGTTGTAACATATCACAGAGAAACTAAATAAAATATAATGGATAGGCGATATATATATATATATATATATATATATATATATATATATATATATATATATATATATTGAATATACCCCTGAGAAATACGTAACTTTCTGTGTATATATACAGTCATACACTGTATATATACACAGTGTGTATATGCTATGATACATGGACACACTTATGACAAAAAATCATCAGTCTCTTGAAAGTTAAATATATGTACATAAACTGAGAGACAAACACCTCTTTGTGTGACTGTCATAGAGATACACAAATCCGTGTTTACACCCTGTGAAATACATTCCTCTCCGTGTAAAAGCTGAAATATACACAAAGTATATACTCTGATAACCACCTCTCAGTGTATATACCCTAAGAGATAGACTTCTGTGTTCACACCCACTCACTGTAAGATACATACCACTCTGTATATATTACTGTGAGATACATACCACTCTGTATATATTACTGTGAGATACACAAAGTATATACTCTGATAACCACCTCTCAGTGTATATACCCTAAGAGATAGACTTCTGTGTTCACACCCACTCACTGTAAGATACATACCACTCTGTATATATTACTGTGAGATACACATAAGTGTCAGCTCATAAATCTGGCTAATTACGTATCCCTCGCTGAGCGTACATTACGCATCCCTCGCTGAGCGTACATTACGCATCCCTCGCTGAGCGTACATTACGCATCCCTCGCTGAGCGTACATTACGCATCCCTCGCTGAGCGTACATTACGCATCCCTCGCTGAGCGTACATTACGCATCCCTCGCTGAGCGTACATTCTGAGAGATACAAGTATATTTGCTTATATATATGCTGTTAGGGACAAACCTCTTCGTGGATATATTCTGATAAAGACAACTATCGTGGGTAAATCCCGCTGGGGTATATACCATTCCTGACTCTTCTAATACAAGATGAGTCATATTATTGCTGTTAGGGACTGTAAATATCCTCAGAGATATACATAGCTTTGTGTATATACCCTGAGAGGTGCATTCCTGTTGGTGTTTAAGCAGTAAGAATTATACATTTCTAGGAGGACGGATCCATGATATAATATTGATATAATATTGATATAATATTGTTTATACAGTATAAACAAGTTAAAGATCCTTAGTGTTGTAAACTTTGGATAAACACAAACATGGTTTAAGACAAACTGTGTACAAAGTAGTAAAACAAAACTCGATAGTTTTAAACGTAAAGTCTCATGCTGTGAAATAATGGAATATCTTTACAAAAAATTAAAGCAAATAGAAGTTGCTTTAACTGCCCTTTACTAATCGTTACATAATTAACTTTAACACGAGATTTGAACAAGTTTCCCAAAAGAAATTACAAGAAAATTGGCAAGACGAATGCTCTTACTGTTACCCTTCCCAAGACGAGAGAGGAAGTGGGTAAGACAGCGTTAATTAAAAGGCTTAAATAACTTCTACAAGAAAAATTATGTTTCATCTTAGAGTTTCACAAGGAGATGGAGAAGGAAGGTCAGGGAAGTGGCGAAGGGAGGCTGCCTTGAGGAACTACCTTCTCCGGAATGCTGAGTGCTAATTTGAGGAACTATTCTTGAAGATCTCTGAGGAACGATGAGGGATCTATTGAGAATCTATCCTATGGAGAAGTATTCTTAGAAGCTGGAGTTCTCATGCTGAGAAAAGTTTCATGGGACAATGTTGAGTACTGTGTTAAGTACTGACCTTTGGAGAAATGATGTGTTATATCAAGGAGCCATCCTGTGAAGACCTCTCCTCCGTGTGAGAAACTTTGAGCTCAAAAGAGGGATTCTCAAGGGAACGTTGAGTGCTCAATCGAGGAACTATCCTTTGAAGATGTATCCTCAGTAGATTGTTGAGTGCTCTAATGAAGCACTATCCTCGGAGAATATTGAGTGCTCTATTAATTATTATCCTCGGAGAAATGTTGAGTGCTCTACTAAAGGACTATACGTTGGGAAATGTTAATGTTGTATTGAGAACCTGTCCTCTGGGTAAAGTTGACTGCATTATTGAAGACCTATCCTCTGGGCATTATTGAAGACCTATCCTCTGGGCATTATTGAAGACCTATCCTCTGGGCATTATTGAAGACCTATCCTCTGGGCATTATTGAAGACCTATCCTCTGGGCATTAGTAAAGACCTATCCTCTGGGCATTATTAAAGACCTATCCTCTGGGCATTATTGAAGACCTATCCTCTGGGCATTATTGAAGACCTATCCTCTGGGCATTATTGAAGACCTATCCTCTGGGCATTATTGAAGACCTATCCTCTGGGCATTATTGAAGACCTATCCTCTGGGCATTATTGAAGACCTATCCTCTGGGCATTATTGAAGACCTATCCTCTGGGCATTATTGAAGACCTATCCTCTGGGCATTAGTAAAGACCTATCCTCTGGGCATTAGTAAGACCTATCTCTGGGCATTATTAAGACCTATCCTCTGGGCATTATTGAAGACCTATCCTCTGGGCATTATTGAAGCCTATCCTCTGGGCATTATTGAAGACCTATCCTCTGGGCATTATTGAAGACCTATCCTCTGGGCATTATTGAAGACCTATCCTCTGGGCATTATTGAAGACCTATCCTCTGGGCATTATTGAAGACCTATCCTCTGGGCATTATTGAAGACCTATCCTCTGGGCATTATTGAAGACCTATCCTCTGGGCATTATTGAAGACCTATCCTCTGGGCATTATTGAAGACCTATCCTCTGGGCATTATTGAAGACCTATCCTCGGGCATTATTGAAGACTATCCTCTGGGCATTAGTAAAGACCTATCCTCTGGGCATTATTAAAGACCTATCCTTTGGGCATTATTGAAGAACTATCATCTGGGCATTATTGAAGACCTATCCTCTGGGCATTATTGAAGACCTATCCTCTGGGCAATATTGAAGACCTATCCTCTGGGCATTATTGAAGAACATCCTTGGCATTATTGAAGAACTATCCTCTGGGCATTATTGAAGACCTATCCTTTGGGCATTATTGAAGAACTATCATCTGGGCATTATTGAAGACCTATCCTCTGGGCATTATTGAAGACCTATCCTCTGGGCATTATTGAAGACCTATCCTCTGGGCAATATTGAAGACCTATCCTCTGGGCATTATTGAAGAACTATCCTCTTGGCATTATTGAAGAACTATCCTCTGGGCATTATTGAAGACCTATCCTCTTGGCATTATTGAAGAACTATCCTCTGGGCATTATTGAAGACCTATCCTCTTGGCATTATTGAAGACCTATCCTCTGGGCAATATTGAAGACCTATCCTCTTGGCATTATTAAAGACCTATCCTCTTGGCATTATTGAAGACCTATCCTCTGGGCAATATTGAAGACCTATCATCTGGGCAATATTGAATGTTTTATTAAAGAAATAACCTTCACCTGACGTTTTACTTACTGGACTCTCATTCTCATTGACTGTTCTCATTGTTATTGTTCTCATTGTTAAGTATATTTTTTAATTTGCCATTATTGCTATTAGACTCTTATAGTTTCTTTCTTCACAACCACGTCCCTAGGAAATCACCTTTCTGAAAAAAAATTACTTCCCGTAATCTTTTTTTGTACACAATTTCTTGCGTAACTTTATATCTCCTGTGTTATATTATTCTATGTTGTGAACATAATTTGTGTGAACCTTAATGAGAAAGACTCGAGTCGACATGACTCTTGGTTCACACACTGTGTTCTCTTCACCCAGCAGCTGCAATTTCGATAACATTTCGGGTCACCTGACGATTGGCCCCCCCTGGAAACCCTGATAATTATTAATATGCAAATTACTAAACAGATTAGGATGAAAAATAAGCTATTGCATATTTTCTGCCCTCCTGGTAGACAGTGTTCAGGCAAGCTATTTAACTGCCTTGATGGTCCAGCAGTTAGCCTATTTAGGGACTTGTTGTTGTCAGTCACTTTCTAAGTCGAGTCGAGTCTTACGGAGTACATACAGAGCATTACTGAACAATACCGAGTATATACAGAGTACATACACACACATACTTACATACTTGTATTTGTCATGTACTGAGTACATCTCACAGCAACGTACCTGATGGTAAATATTAAGAGTATTATAGTGTACAGTATATTAATATGCCACTTGCACTATTTGTTTATATTTATACAAATTAAGAATAACTGTCATTAAAAAGTATAATACAAGATACTTGAAGAGTTGTGTAGGAGCTTATCTCCTTAATTATTAATATTTCAATAACAGGAATTATTACCAACTATTCACTTTTGTTATTAAAGATCTCAGCTTTTAATTGGTTGGTTTGTATTGATCCAGTTACAGTCCAAAAGCACTATTGAGAAGCCACTTAAATTCACTGCGACAAAATGTTACAAAACCAGAAAGTCTAAATGTTAGATGGGGAACAATGAGTTGCCCTTCTAGTATCTTCACTTAGTAGATAACTCATTTTGTAACAAATATGCATATATTTATTTACTATTTACTTATTAACTATTTCTTCCTAGGTACTAATTCATTATATCATAAACTGATAAGGTATGACTAGTGACTAACCTATTCTATCTTTTAACAGGTAAAGTGAAGAGACACTACCAAGGACAGTATATATTTTGGCGATGGGACAGTAAGTACAAAATGTGTATAGTGAACTATGGAATTTATTTTATTTATAAACATTGAAAAGTTATAGTTTGCATGAGATGCCTAAGTGGGGGAGAGACGATACTTTTTTTTACTGATGTCTGAGGGCAGCCAACTGATCCCTCCAAAGATACAATACACCCAGGTACCTATTTACTGCGAGGTCAACACAAGGAGCAGGTGTAGCGAGGTTTGTCCTCTCGTTCACGTGTTTCACGGTGCCCTGTATGCAGCCAACAACAATTGACTAACATATGGATATATATTTACTGCTAGGCGGATATTAGAAACACATGTCGGGCGAGACTTACGGTCTAGGACGCGACTAACACCCACGCACCAACTTAGTGCTTGTTGAATAGAAGCGTCAGACATGAAAGAGCCTTGCCCATACATATCTTTCTGCCCAAGTTTGACCCAAATATTTATACATGTATATGAAGCGCTGACCCCGACAGTAACGAGTAGTGAAGACTCTATCCTCTGTCCACTAATCGTTACTTGGAGCCACTGCTTATGAAGCCAGTCCCTCTAAGTGACTGCCTTTTAAAGCTAGGTAAACATAAACAGCGGATATATAAAATGACTTAGGTCTCTCCCTGCCTGGGAATCGATCCCACGCCAATTCATTTTCCACCTGATTGTTCATTTAGGACATCTCTGTCAAAGGAATAATGGAAGCTTTCATGTTCTGAAATGCTGCTGGCCAACAGGAAATTAATCATTATTCTTTGAGTGGAAGAAATTTAGGCATAAATTCTAATCGTCACAGGACCAATATTACCCAGGACATATCAGTATAGCTACTGCCTGGAGAAATATGATGATTTGAATAAATGTTTTAGTAGGAATTTACTTTAAATGATTTGGTAGAGAATATGTTAAGGAACATCATATTTGATTATTCATTATTGTTACGAAAGTGAAAGAAATACAATGACACATCATATGCTAGTATGATGACACACGCCACCTGAGGTTGACGAGAAGGAAATATAATGAAATATATCAACGTCAGCCATGTCATTATATTTCCTTCACTTCAATCTCGGGTGGTGTCATCATACCCCTCTCTATAAACATATATATATATATATATATATATATATATATATATATATATATATATATATATATATATATATATATATATATATATATATATATATATATATATATACAGTGTTCTCAGATAAAAACCCATGACCCAGTGACCCTGACTCTGCCTTATGGTGATACCTTCTGACCTTGTCTCCTCCCCCTGGAGACTCTTCAGGGAATATCTTGTTCCACCTGTGGAACTACTCACACTACTAAAGTGGTACAACTTCACTGCATTTTTGCCACCTCACTTTGTCGGAAATATTCAAGAAACTTAAGACCTGTGTGTAAACACCTGCAGCTCGTTTTGGAGTGGCAAGAAGACCCTTCACTTATTTTTTTCATTAGAATCAAGAAGTCTTGTGTTGGTGGGTTCAGTGGGAGTGGGTAGGTGGGTTCAGTGGGAGTGGGTAGCGTGGATACACGACTGTCATCAGGGGAAAGGAGGACAAAAAGGAGGAGGAGGAAGAAGTGTAGGGGGAAAAATAACTCGTGTTTTCCCTCCTACACGTCGTGCAACTGTGATTAGTTAGCATAGTGACTGTGTCTAGGGGGTATACCATGTGTTGTGTATAGTGATGTGTTGCGTATAGTGTTGTGTATTGTTTATAGTAGGTAATTTAGACATGGCCTACGTGCCTGGAGCGTGTCACCTCTGTTACCCCACCTTGAAAAACCTGTGGAATGTGTCTTCAGCCACACGGGTCAGTTGCCCTCCAGCTCAGGTCTACCAGATTGAGGGATGGCACAGGATGCAGCAGCCAGCCAGCCACAGTGCCAGGGGAAACAGTGCCCCTAACAATGAGAGAAGAGGCACATGTCAGGTGATTTAGGTTAGGTAAGGTTCGTTAGGAAACAGGACAAGTGTCTCCTGACGCTGGTCTTAGTCAAATGATGACTAGCCATTGGAGCTTTTGGTCATCTGACCGAGGCCTTCCGCTGGCTTACCGGTCCACCCCTTTAAAAATTATGGCCATAGTTATAACTATTGAGTTTTAGTTTCATGTTTGGTGTGTAGAGCATACAGGGCACTTAATAGAATTGGCCTTATCCGCGCACACAGTGGGTACGCTGAGTCATATCTGCTTGCCCCAGGGGGCATCCCACAACCTCCATAGCCAGATGGAAACCCCACTGGTAACTTCCTTAACTACGATTATCTCCTAATGGCATGTAAATCTACTGCTAGCAGGACCCTACCTCATATCCTTTAAAGCTGCTCGTTCAAATGCTGAAGGGAAATTTGCACACTTCTAAAGCAGTAAATGGAAGTTCCACCAACTTAGAAGGCCGAGGCACCATTAAGGCATGGCGGAACCTGCTAGATGTCTGTCTAGCAGTTGCTGTAAGAGGCGGCAAAGTGCTGGCCACATCAGTCATCAGAGCAATGCTCAACTACCCAAGAATAGATAATTATATCCCTCTGCCCCAGCGTTTGAACGAGGTGCTTGTATGCGTCCCTATCTGTTTACGTCTCCTACTGATGCGTACAGTGATTCCTTAACATCTCCACTCCTTTCCCCTCAGGCTGTATGTGTGCAAGAGTTCGTGCAGGGTTCCCTTACTCGTTTACACAGAGTCTGCCATTTAAGCACTATTTATACTAGTAACTTAACGTTATCTGTTGCTCACTGAGGTGTAGCTATTACTAGTGTCAACAAAAGTAACATTCTACGACCAAAAAAAATAATAAATAACATTCTACGACCACCCACTCGAGTTAACTTATGCAGAGGAGGACTTTTCTTCTGCCTGGACTACGTTTCCAGCCAGCGGACGTATTTACAGGACACATTTCTGTGTGTCCTGGAGCGCGGCGCTGATCGTTCGCATGTATTATACAGACTTCTCTCCCTCTCATAAGATTTTTTGATAACAACAGCTGTTACCCAGTGGTTAGAGGAGTGACTCTCACACTGATGTCCAGGAATCAAATCCCCGGACGGAAATTTTTTTTGGCAAGACAGGGATAGTGTGAATGATGATGAAAGTGTTTCTTTTTTGGGGTCACCCTGCATCGGTGGGAGACTTGTATATTTCCATCTACTAATTGCTATCTTCTTTATATGTAGAAATTTACACAATCCTTTTAATTACCTTTCTCGTGGCAAATTTAACTGCCTTCCTCGTGGCAGTTAAATTAGCATCAGTGCTCACTGATGCTAATTCAGTGAGCACTGATAATTAGCATCAGTGCTCACTGACCTCGTAGTCTGTGGCATTACCTGTCAGGAGAGGTCAAAAATACTCACTACTCCAACCTAACCTCCCATCTTCTGTTTACCAACCAGGAGAGTCTAACTGGAGGGTATTCCGGGGGCCTGATCAACCAGGCTGTTACTATGACTTGATCCTTTTGTGAATTGCGATGGAAATTGAGTCTTGGCACTTGAAATCAAAATGGTTGATATCGTCTAATTGTCCCTTATTGTCCTCAGAGAAAACTTTGCTATTGTTCTTAATATTTCTCACTTCAAGAATTACGATTTTCTTTTTTTTTACTCGTTTTTTTTAACTGTTTACTGTTCACGTATATTAGCTCGGTTGGTAGCGCACTCACTCAGATCACACATTGAGTGTCCTTGGTTCGATCCCCGGTACGGTGCAAACATTGGGCGTGTTTCCTTAAGATACCTGCTGCCACTGTTCACCTAGTAGTAAGTAGGTACCTGGGTGTTAGCCAACTGGTGTGGGTCGCATCCTGGAGACAAAATTAACCTAAGTTTCCAGAAATACTGCATAACCAGCAGTATTCTGTATAGTATATCATTGATGTCAGCTATGGTCTGTATAAGTTGTATCATGTACGTGTACAAATAAAGATTATTATTATTATTATTATTATTATTATTATTATTATTATTATTATTATAATTATTATTATTATTATTATTATTATTATTGTTATTATTATTATTATTATTATTATTATTATTATTATTATTATTATTATTATTATTATTATTATTATTATTATTATTATTATTATTATTATTATTGTTATTATTATTATTATTATTATTATTATTATTATTATTATTATTATTATTATTATTATTATTATTATTATTATTATTATTATTATTATTATTATTATTATTATTATTATTATTATTATTATTATTATTATTATTATTATTATTATTATTATTATTATTATTATTATTATTTAACTTTTGCGTATACACCTTCACTAACTCAGTAAATCATAATCACACAGCTTTATACAAAATTTCACTTTACTGTCCGAAATCCTGGAGGTGGGAGTTTCTGGCCCTTGGTGACACTCTGCAATTAGGGGTCCCTGGCCCTCGGAAACACCCTGGAGGTATGTGCCCTGGGACTGGGTGACACCGTGGATGTGGGATCCCTAACCCTGGGGTACAACCTGGAGGTTAGATTGCTTTGTGTAGGGAAAAACCTGGAAATTAGTGCCCTGGCTCAGAAGTGCTGACAGTGACAATAACCAACAGTGGTAAACACGTCACTGCTAGCACAGTGCTCTCAGCAGTGCGGATAACCTTATTGTTTGTAGGATAACTTTATTGTCTGAAGGATAACATTATTGTCTGGAGGTTAGTGCCCTGGCCCAGAAGGACACCCTGGAGGTTAGTGCCCTGACCCAGAAGGATTCCTTGGAAGTTAGTGCCCTGGCCCAGAAGGACACCCTGGAGGTTAGTGCCCTGGCCCAGAAGGACACCCTGGAGGTTAGTGCCCTGGCCCAGAAGGACACCCTGGAGGTTATTGCCCTGGCCCAGAGGGACACCCTGGAAGCTGGGACTTCTCGCCTTAGGGAACACCCTGGAAGTTGGGGCTCCTCTCCTTAGGGGACCCCCGAGAGGTTGGGGCTCCTAGCCCTAGGGGAGCACCCTGGAGAGTTAAGTCAAGAAGTTTTAGAATAAATCCTCTACAATATATTTTAAGGTGAATTATTGTGGTCACATGAACTGTCAAACTTTCAGATAAAAATACAGGAAAATTATACAGAATATTTTGTATTCGCCTTTTTATCATAGAATTGACATTAAAACTTTTGTTTGTTGAAGGTTTGTCTTGGTGATTCAACTGTCTTTTGTAACAGAATTGTCTTCTGTAATCAGGATTGCATTTGTAATAGGCTTGTCTGTAATCAGGATTTCCTTTGTAATAGGCTTGTCTGTAATCAGGATTTCCTTTGTAATAGGCTTGTCTGTAATCAGGATTTCCTTTGTAATAGGCTTGTCTGTAATCAGGATTTCCTTTGTAATAGGCTTGTCTGTAATCAGGATTTCCTTTGTAATAGGCTTGTCTGTAATCAATTTCTTGTAATAGGCTTGTCTGTAATCAGGATTTCCTTTGTAATAGGCTTGTCTGTAATCAGGATTTCCTTTGTAATAGGCTTGTCTGTAATCAGGATTTCCTTTGTAATAGGCTTGTCTGTAATCAGGATTTCCTTTGTAATAGGCTTGTCTGTAATCAGGATTTCCTTTGTAATAGGCTTGTCTGTAATCAGGATTTCCTTTGTAATAGGCTTGTCTGTAATCAGATGACAAAAAAGCTCCTTTGGCGAGTCATCATATGACTTAGACCGGCGTCATGAAACACTTGTGCTTACTGACAAATCTTACCTAACCTAACCTGGCTTAACCCAGTGATCAAAGCGAGATCCTCATCAAGTGTTCACAACACTTAGCTGGTAGTTTAACAAGTGGAGAGTGTTTGATTTGAGTGTTCCCAACACTTTGTGATTTCACTCATTTTATATAGAGACGTTAAACCAGTGTGCGTTTTATTCATCTGAAGGAGAAGCGGAAGTTCCATCTTCCTTCCGTTAATCGTGAGACATATGTTACCTACCAGCCAGTGTTCGGAAATCAGTAGTTCGCAATTTCCCGGACGACGCTCAGGAACACGACGCTCAGGAACACGACGCTCAGGAACACAACGATCAGGAACACGACACTCAGGAACACTCAGCTAACCAATTACAGCTGGCTAGCGACGACCCTGGTATCCCAGGCCGGCCGCACAGACGTATACAAACTGTGTCCCAGTAAATCCTTCCCTACCAAATATTTCTCTTACAAGAGTGACGAGACCAAATTGTTTTTCTGGCGTTTCAAAAAATCGGTTGGTATCTCACAGACTTTACAAGATTTAATAACTGCTAAAAAGTTTTTGGATTATTTTTTCGTAGACTAGGGATATTTTTTTTTTTTTGCAGGCAGGAAGTAAAAGACTTATTTCCTTCGTGTACCACTATGTGGTTTACACATACAAAGCAATATATTTCGTAAATATTAATATATATAATATATATATATTGTCAGTGGGTAGTGTGTGTACAGTGGACCCTCGGTTTTCGTTGAAAATTCTTAACAGAATGCTGTTTGAGTGCCATTACCGAACGAATTTGTTCCCATAAGGACAAATGTAAATTAGATTAGTCATTTTAGACCCCCAAAAGTACACTTACAAAAGCACTTACAAAAATACACTTACATAATTGTTCGAGTTTGGAGGTGAACGAAAACCGAGGGTTCACTGTATTTTAATGAGGTAAGAAAATAATTAAGGATGTATACCTGAAAACTATGTATACACGTGTAAGCTCTGTATACATGAAAGTTCAATAATGTGCGACTGAGGTGAAATGAAAATATAAAAAAAAGTATATGCTATATTTCCCCACATGGTCCACCTCTCTCTCTTTCTCTCTCCCAGTCTCTCCCTATATCTCTCCCTTCCATAACTCAATCTCCCTCAATCCCTCTCTCATTTTCCAAGCTTTACAATTTTTCTCCCCTTTTTTAGTCTTGCCCCCCTTTTTTTTTTGCCTTTTTCGAGTTTGTACGGGAACATAAAATAAAAAAATAAACGAAAAAAGTGTGAAAATATTTGAGAGAGGCGATGCAGCTTTTGTTGATGCTGTATAACCCCCACGGTTTGAGCGCTTCTTTAATAATAACAACAACGAAAAAGCAACAACAAAAGAGCAATAACAAAAAAGCGACAACAGAAATGCAACCCAAAAAAAAACGAAGAAGCAACAACAAAAGCAATATCAAACAAAAACAATAACGAAACAATAACAACAATAAAGCAACAACAAAAAGGCAACATGAAAAAAAGCTACATGAATGATGATAATTTTTTTAAAGGAGATCTTTGTAAAGGTGGCGTCCAGCGTCCTCTGCAACATTACCTCCAGCGTCCTCTGCAACATTACCACCTGAACCACCAGCTGGTGCAGTTATGGTTTTCTTTCAAAACCTATAAAAATATGGCGAGTTTCAGAACCCGATATTCACTCCACATAATGCACAGCTCCGGGACTCCCGGGTCGTGGTATCCCTTTTTTGTGAGTTCGATCCTCCGACTCCTCTCACAAATTTAGACTGAGTCTGTATAGTTCTGTTTTTTAGGCCAGACAAAAGTTTAGGTAAGACCCTTGTGGGGCGAGCGGGAGAGACGGAAGATGCAAGAATAGCGCTGAAGAGGAGTGTCCACCGTCGTAGAGGAAGTGCCTGGGCCTTAACCCAGCTCGTGGGGATGAATGGTAAACAGGAGTAGACTGTGGTTGCAACAGTCTTGTGTTAGTTGGAAGTCTTGATCGCAGGAGAGGACGGCAGGTAGCTGCGGACTTGGTCACAGGAGAGGACGGCAGGTTGCTGCGGACTTGGTCACAGGAGAGGAAGGCAGGTAGCTGCGGACTTGGTCGCAGGAGAGGACGGCAGGTAGCTGCGGACTTGGTCACAGGAGAGGACGGCAGGTAGCTGCGGACTTGGTCACAGGAGAGGAAGGCAGGTTGCTGCGGACTTGGTCACAGGAGAGGACGGCAGGTAACTGCTGACTTAGTCGCAGGAGAGGACGGCAGGTAACTGCTGACTTGGTCACAGGAGAGGACGGCAGGTAACTGCTGACTTGGTCACAGGAGAGGACGGCAGGTAGCTGCTGACTTGGTCACAGGAGAGGACGGCAGGTAGCTGCGGACTTGGTCACAGGAGAGGACGGCAGGTAGCTGCGGACTTGGTCACAGGAGAGGACGGCAGGTAGCTGCGGACTTGGTCACAGGAGAGACGGCAGGTAGCTGCGGACTTGGTCACAGGAGAGGACGGCAGGTAGCTGCGGACTTGGTCACAGGAGAGGACGGCAGGTAGCTGCGGACTTGGTCACAGGAGAGGACGGCAGGTAGCTGCGGACTTGGTCACAGGAGAGGACGGCAGGTAGCTGCGGACTTGGTCACAGGAGAGGACGGCAGGTAGCTGCGGACTTGGTCACAGGAGAGGACGGCAGGTAGCTGCGGACTTGGTCGCAGGAGAGGACGGCAGGTAGCTGCGGACTTGGTCACAGGAGAGGACGGCAGGTAGCTGCGGACTTGGTCACAGGAGAGGACGGCAGGTAACTGCTGACTTAGTCGCAGGAGAGGACGGCAGGTACCTGTGGACTTGGTCACAGGAGAGGGCGGCAGGTAGCTGCGGACTTGGTCACAGGAGAGGACGGCAGGTAGCTGCGGACTTGGTCACAGGAGAGGACGGCAGGTAGCTGCGGACTTGGTCACAGGAGAGGACGGCAGGTAGCTGCGGACTTGGTCACAGGAGAGGACGGCAGGTAGCTGCGGACTTGGTCGCAGGAGAGGACGGCAGGTAGCTGCGGACTTGGTCACAGGAGAGGACGGCAGGTAGCTGCGGACTTGGTCGCACGAGAGGACGGCCGGTAGCTGCGGACTTGGTCACAGGAGAGGACGGCAGGTAGCTGCGGACTTGGTCACAGGAGAGGACGGCAGGTAGCTGGGACTTGGTCACAGGAGAGGACGGCAGGTAGCTGCGGACTTGGTCACAGGAGAGGACGGCAGGTAGCTGCGGACTTGGTCCAGGAGAGGACGGCAGGTAGCTGCGGACTTGGTCCAGGAGAGGACGGCAGGTAACTGCGGACTTGGTCCAGGAGAGGACGGCAGGTAGCTGCGGACTTGGTCCAGGAGAGGACAGTAGTCGACTTGGTCAGAGAGGACGGCAGGTAGCGCGGACTTGGTCACAGAGAGGAGGAGCGGACTTGGTCAGAAGGCGGTAGCTGCGGACTTGGTCCAGGAGAGACGGCAGTAGCTGCGGACTTGGTCCAGGAGAGGACGCAGGTAGCTGCGGACTTGGTCGCAGGAGAGGACGGCAGGTAGCTGCGGACTTGGTCACAGGAGAGGACAGGTAGCTGCGACTTGGTCGCAGGAGAGGACGCGGTAGCTGCGGACTTGGTCACAGGAGAGGACGGCAGGTAGCTGCGGACTTGGTCCAGGAGAGGACGGCAGGTAGCTGGACTTGGTCACAGGAGAGGACGGCAGGAGCGCGGACTTGGTCACAGGAGAGGACGGCAGTACTGCGACTTGTCCAGGAGAGACGGTAGCTGGGACTTGTCAGGAGAGACGCAGGTAGTGCGACTGGTCAACAGGGAGGACGAGCGGAGTAGCTGCGACTTGGTCACAGGAGAGGACGGCAGGTAGCTGCGGACTTGGTCACAGGAGAGGACGCAGGTAGCTGCGGACTTGGTCCAGGAGAGAGCAGGTAGCTGGGACTTGGTCCAGGAGAGAGGCAGGTAGCTGCGGACTTGGTCCAGGAGAGGACGGCAGGTAGCTCGGACTTGGTCCAGGAGAGACGGCGGTAGCTGCGGACTTGGTCCAGGAGAGGACGGCAGTAGCTGCGGACTTGGTCACAGGAGAGGACGGCAGGTAGCTGGACTTGGTCAGGAGAGACGGCAGGTAGCTGCGACTTGGTCCAGGAGAGGATGCAGGTAGCTGCGGGCTTGGTCCAGAGAGGACGGCAGGTAGCGCGGACTTGGTCCAGGAGAGGACGGCAGGTACTGCGGACTTGGTCCAGGAGAGGACGGCAGGTAGCTGCGACTTGGTCACAGGAGAGGACGCAGGTAGCTGCGGACTTGGTCACAGGAGAGACGGCAGGTAGCTGCGGACTTGGTCACAGGAGAGGACGGTAGCTGCGGACTTGGTCCAGGAGAGGACGGCAGTAGCTGCGGACTTGGTCCAGGAGAGGACGGCAGGTAGCTGCGGACTTGGTCCAGGAGAGACGGCAGGTAGCTGCGGACTTGGTCCAGGAGAGGACGGCAGGTAGCTGCGGACTTGGTCAGCAGGAGAGGACGGCAGGTAGCTGCGGACTGTGTCACTTGAGAGAGGACGGCAGGTAGCTGCGGACTTGGTCACAGGAGAGGACGGCAGGTAGCTGCGGACTTGGTCCAGGAAGGACGGTAGCTGCGGACTGGTCAGAGAGGACACTCGGACTAGTAGCTAGCTGCGGACTTCACAGAGAGACAAGCTGGGACTTGATTAAGATGTCCTGGTAATAACAAGAATGACGGTGACGTTATGTTGAGTGCAAGCAACTGTTAGTACCAGCAAGCAACACTCAAGATACTCTGCAACTGTGTTTCATAGTGTTCCTTGACTAGTGTTGACAAGTACGATTAAACACAAGTGTTCACTAGCATTACTTCATCATTTTTTTTTTATAGATTTTCGTCTATTAGTTTTTGCAAGTGTTCCTCTTGTAAGTGTTCCTTTATCATTAGTTTTTGCAAGTGTTCCTTTATCATTAGTTTCTGTAAGTGTTCTTTCATCAATAGTTTATATCGGTGTTCGTTTACCAGTGATCTTTTATAAGTGGTCCGTCATCATTATTTTAAATAAATGTTTATTCCTAATTAGTTTCTAAGTGTCCATTCATCATTAGCTTAATCAAGTGTTCCTTTAATATTAACTTTTGATATTAAGTTCCAAAATCCTAAATAAATAATACTTTTCATTATGTGACTTTCGATAATCATCACAGTTAAATTATTAGTGTCACTGTGATTCAACCAATGCATCTTTAGGATTCATAGCGTCTTTGTCTTATTAAAATAAAGACGATAATTCATCTTGGTTGACACTACACAGTCTTTTGACCTTTATTCTGGATGTTTTTCTTCATTTTTCTATGTCAGTCTGCATTACTTTGTCTTCCTTGTAGCAGAGTCCTACAAGGGAAAACTGGCAGTGACTGAGAAGAAAATACCAGCTAGCGAGCGACTTGGCTCAATCTCAGGAATACGACGGGGCGTACACACACACTCCCCCAACCCCAACGTTCTTCCCAGACCACAGTTTTAGAAAAGTTGAAGGTTTGGTATACGAATGCGGATGGAATAAATAAATGTGAGGAGTGGCATGAAAGAATCAAGTAGACGTCCCCAGACATCATAGCAGTCACAGAAACGAAACTCACCAGGATGATAACAGACGCAATCTTCCCACCCGGATATCAGATCCTGAGGAAAGTTAGAGGGAGCAGAGGGGAAGGAGGAGTTGCACTGTTTGTTAAAAACCGGTGAGGATTTGAGGAAATGGAAGAAATGGACGAAATTGGCAAAAGGGATTAAATAATAGGTAGAATTCAGTCTAGGGGCATAAGGTAGTCATGCAGTGATGTAAAACCCGCCACAGAAGTGTAGGCCAAGAGAAGAATATGAAGAGAGTAACAGAGCAATGGTAGACACACTAGCTAAGGTGGCCAGAAGAGCTCACACAGGTAGAACAAAGTTACTAGTTATGGGCGATTTCAATCACAAGGAGATTGATTGGAGCCACATGGGGGTCCCGAAACATGGAGAGCCAAGATGATGGATGTGGTACTGGAAAACTTCATGCATCAACATGACACTAAAGGGACACTACCAGAGAGAGAGAGAGAGGAGGATGAACCAGCAAGACTGGACCTGCTGTTCACCATGAGTAGCTCGGACATTGAGGACATCACATATGAAAAGCCTCTTGGAGCTAGTGATCACGTGATTCTGAGCTTTGAATACATAGAGTTAGAAGTGGAGAGGGTAACAGGATTAGGATGGGAGAAGCCAAACTACAAAAGGGGGGACTACACAGGTATGAGGAACTTCCTGCAGGAGGTTCAGTGGGAAAGAGAATTGGTAGGAAAGTCAGTAAACGAAATGATGGACTACGTAACAAAATGCAAGGAGGCAGAGGATAGGTTTGTTCGTTTGTTCCCAAGGGCAACAGAAATAATGGGAAGACCAGAACGAGCCCTTAGTTTACCCAAAGGTGTAGGGAGGCAAAAACTAAGTGCACTAGAGAATGGAAAAAGTACAGAAGACAAAGGACCCAGGAAAATAGAGATCAGTCGAAGAGTCAGAAACGAATATGCACAGATAAGGAGGGAGGCTCAGCGACAGTACGAAAACGACATAGCATCGAAAGTCAAGTCTGACCCGAAGCTGTTGTATAGCCACATCAGGAGGAAGACAACAGTCAAAGACCAGGTAATCAGGATGAGGAAGGAAGGTCGGGAGTTCACAAGAAACGACCAAGAGGTATGTGAGGAGCTCAACATGAGATTTAAGGAAGTATTTACAGTGGAGACAGAAAGGACTCTGGGAAGTCAGAACAGAACGGGACACCAACAAGGGATATACCAACAACTGTTTGAAGAAATACACACAACCGAGGAGGAGGTGAAGAAGCTGCTAAGTGACCTTGATACTTCAAAGGCGGTGGGACCGGACATCTCCCCGTGGGTCCTTAGAGAGGGAGCAGAGACGCTGTGTGTGCCACTAACCACAATCTTCAACACATCCATTGAAACTGGGCAACTACCTGAGGTATGCAAGACGGCAAATGTAGTCCCCATTTTTAAGAAAGGAGACAGACATGAGGCACTAAACTATAGACCAGTGTCACTGACGTGTATAGTATGCAAAGTCATGGAGAAGATTATCAGGAGGAGAGTGGTGGAGCACCTAGAACGGAACAAGATTATAAACGACAACCAGCACGGATTCATGGAAGGCAAATCTTGTGTCACAAACCTACTAGAGTTTTATGACAAGATAACGGAAGTAAGACACGAGAGAGAGGGGTGGGTAGATTGCATTTTCTTGGCCTGCAAGAAGACGTTCAATACAGTTCCTCACAAGAGATTAGTGCAAAAGCTAGAGGATCAGGCACGTATAATAGGAAGGGCACTGCAGTGGATCAGAGAATACCTGTCAGGGAGGAAACAACGAGTCTTGGTACGTGACGAGCGGGGTTCCGCAGGAGTCAGTCCTAGGACCAGTGCTGTTTTTGATATATGTGAATGACATGACGGAAGGGATAGACTCAGAAGTGTCCCTGTTTGCAGATGACGTGAATTTAATAAATAGAATTAAATCGAATGAGGATCAGGCAAGACTACAAAGAGACCTGGACAGGCTGGAACTTTGTCCAGCAACTGGCTAATCGAATTTAACCCCGCCAAATGGAAAGTCATGAAGATCGGGGAAGGGCAAAGAAGACCAGAGACAGAGTATAGGCTAGGTGGCCAAATTCTGCAAACCTCACTCATGGAAGAGGATTTTGGGGTGAGTATAATACCGAGCACATCTCCTGAGGCGCACATCAACCAGATAACTGCTGCAGCATATGGGCGTCTGGCAAACCTGAGAATAGCGTTCCGATACCTCAGTAAGGAATCGTTCAAGACTCTGAACACCGTGTACATCAAGCCCATACTGGAGTATGCAGCACCAGTTTGGAACCCACACCTGGTCAAGCACGTCAAGAAATTAAAGAAAGTGCAAAGGTTTGCAACAAAGCTAGTTCCAGAGCTAAGGGTAATGTCCTACTAAGAAAGGTTAAGGAAAATCGACCTGACGACACTGGAGGACAGGAGGGTTAGGGAAGACATGATAACGACATACAAAATACTGCCAGGAATTGACAAAATGGACAGAAACAGGATGTTCCAAAGAGGGGACACAGAAACAAGGGGTTACAATTGGAAGCTAAAGAAGTGGAATAGTCTGGCAAGTGATGTAGTGGAGGCGGGAACCAAACATAGTTTTAAGACGAGGTATGATAAAGCTCATGGAGCAGAGAGAGAGAGAGAGAGAGAGGACCTAGTAGCGACCAGTGAAGAGGCGGGGCTAGGAGCTATGACTCGACCCCTGAAACCACATATAGGTGAGTACATGTAGGTTAGTACACACACACACGCACATATACACACAAACAAACAAGGGACAACGAGTGATTGTCCACCAGAATCAAAATTTACGAGTGTGATGGCTCCGGGTTCCTTGCTGTTCACGGTATAAATCAACATTACATCATGCAGAACGAGCGTCATGTGTCACTGTTTGCGGACGATACAGAACTCCGCAACGAGAACAACAAAACTGGAAAAATCCTTCACCACAACACTGACAGGGTGCATGAGTGGTCCAGTTAATATAAGTTGGTGTTGCAGCCCTGAGTGGTCCAGTTAATATATGTTCATGTTGCAGCCCTGAGTGGTCCAATTAATATATGTTCGTGTTGCAGCCCTGAGTGGTCCAGTTAATATATGTTCATGTTGCAGCCCTGAGTGGTCCAATTAATATATTTTCGTGTTGCAGCCCTGATATGTGCAACGTGATGAATGAAAAAAATGGGAAGACAATTCGAAATAGCAAAGCAAATAAGTGGAATATAACGCCTTGTGTCAGAGAGGAAGTGTTTGGGACACTTGTTATACTACCAAACTATCGTCGCAAATTATATAAACTCGGAGAACTTTATAAACAGAATAACGTCAGTGAAGGTCCATATAAACAGAATAACGTTAGGGAAGGTCTATATAAACAGAATAACGTCAGTGAAGCTGTCAATTAATAGAATAGATCTAAGTCATAAAACAATAAGATAAGGATCAATAAAATCACATATAAAACAATAATCATGAAGGGACATATAAAAATACAATAATGAAGGGACATATAAACAATAACAATAATGAAGGGACATATAAACAATAACAATAATGAAGGGACATATAAACAATAACAATAATGAAGGGACATATAAACAATAACAATAATAAAGGGACATATAAACAATAACAATAAAGAAGGGACATAAACAATAACAATAATGAAGGGACATATAAACAATAACAATAATGAAGGGACATATACACAATAACAATAATGAAGGGACATATAAACAGATCAGCATTACTGAAGCCACATATAAACAGAATGCCATCATTAAAGGTTGATATAAACATAATTGTGAGCGGCTTCAAATTTAGTCTTGTGTATGTCAGAATGTTGGTCTCTCTAAGATAATAAGAGAATTCCTCTGCAGTTTGGCTTAAAAGTTGTTTCTCAGCGGAAGGTTTGAATTAATTTAAGGCTTTGTATCTCCCAGTTTACCATTATTTTTTTTAAAGAAATTAAAATGTTAATGTCCATGTGATTACTTGAGAATACCAAATTTGATTCATATAAAAGCTTCAGTGCTAATAACTAACGGAATTACAAATTTATGCCCCACTCTAATAATATTTTCGGGTGTATCGCCTTACATGGGGCTGGGGTTGTGAAATACGGGGGTACTTTACTGGGGTCGAGCAGCGTGCGAGTGACCCCAAGCACCTCTTGAACCTTCATTATCACTATCACTTTATGCTCACCACCATCACCATCACCTCTACCATCATCAACATCACCTTCTCTACCATCATCAACATCACCTTCTCTACCATCATCAACATCACCTTCTCTACCATCATCAACATCACCTTCTCTACCATCATCACCATCACCTTCTCTACCATCATCAACATCACCTTCTCTACCATCATCAACATCACCTTCTCTACCATCATCAACATCACCTCTACCATCATCAACATCACCTTCTCTACCATCATCAACATCACCTTCTCTATCATCATCAACATCACCTCTACCATCATCAACATCACCTTCTCTACCATCATCAACATCACCTCCTCCATCATCAACATCACCTTCTCTACCATCATCAACATCACCTCTACCATCATCAACATCACCTTCTCTACCATCATCAACATCACCTCTACCATCATCATCATCATCAACATCACCTCTACCATCATCAACATCACCTTCTCTACCATCATCAACATCACCTTCTCTATCATCATCAACATCACCTCTACCATCATCAACATCACCTTCTCTACCATCATCAACATCACCTTCTCTATCATCATCAACATCACCTCTACCATCATCAACATCACCTCTACCATCATCAACATCACCTCCTCCATCATCAACATCACCTTCTCTACCATCATCAACATCACCTCTACCATCATCAACATCACCTTCTCTACCATCATCAACATCACCTTCTCTATCATCATCAACATCACCTTCTCTATCATCATCAACATCACCTTCTCTATCATCATCAACATCACCTTCTCTACCATCATCAACATCACCTCTACCATCATCAACATCACCTTCTCTACCATCATCAACATCACCTTCTCTATCATCATCAACATCACCTTCTCTACCATCATCAACATCACCTTCTCTACCATCATCACCATCACCTTCTCTACCATCATCAACATCACCTTCTCTACCATCATCAACATCACCTTCTCTACCATCATCAACATCACCTCTACCATCATCAACATCACCTTCTCTACCATCATCAACATCACCTTCTCTACCATCATCAACATCACCTTCTCTACCATCATCAACATCACCTTCTCTATCATCATCAACATCACCTTCTCTACCATCATCAACATCACCTTCTCTACCATCATCAACATCACCTTCTCTATCATCATCAACATCACCTTCTCTATCATCATCAACATCACCTTCTCTACCATCATCAACATCACCTTCTCTACCATCATCAACATCACCTCTACCATCATCAACATCACCTTCTCTACCATCATCAACATCACCTTCTCTACCATCATCAACATCACCTTCACCATCATCAATATCACCTTCTCCACCATCATTATCAACACCTTCTCCACCATCATCAATATCATCTTCTCCACCATCATCAACATCATCTTCTCCACCATCATCAACAACACCTCCGCTATCCTAACACCGCCGCCGCCACCACTACCACCACCACCACCACCCTAACACCATCGCCACCACCGCCCTAACACCGCCGCCGCCACCACTACCACCCTAACACCGCCACCACTACCACCAACACCACCACCAACAACAACGCCACCAACACCACGATGCATAAATACACAACAAAAACGACAGAAATTTCCATACAGTCATACAAACAAATTTACATAACAGTTTTTAGACTTCTTCCTGTGAATTCAGTATCAATATCTTGCAGCAGTGACCAACATTTCTCAGCTATGAAACTGAATTCCTTTTTTCCTTGATATTTCTTGTCCATGATTGTTATATTTTGGTGGAATCGTTCACCCAGGGTAAAAAATCAAGGTGAAAACAGAGGAAATAAATCTTGAGGGACAACTAACATCCCAGTATATGTAGATGGATGGTTCAGAGAACCGACAGGTTGATAAATTAGACACCTGTGCAACACAGGTGTATCTTTAATGAGGAAACGTTTCGCTACACAGTGGCTTCATCAGTCCATACAAAGAAGAAAGGTGAAGAACAGGAGTTTGAGGTAATCAGTCCCTCTTTGTATGGATTGATGAAGCCACTGTGTGGCGAAACGTGTTGCACATGTGTCTAATTTATCATCCCAGTATATAATATGCTGTCAATAGTTCTTGTACAATATTTCTGTAACCAACACTGTGATGACTGCCAAAGAAACCTGGACAAATGTTCCTGAATGTCACCCAAGGTCTAAGCTCAGCATCTTGGAGCCTTTCGTTAAAATGAGGATCATTTAGTAACTTCTGGATTTGATATCCGATAAAGTTACCTTCCTTTAGTTTGACGTCACTGACTTTCGGAAAACCTCTTCATCATAAAGGCAAATCCTGCACTTTCTTTGTCTGAAGGTTTGACGAAGTTTTTAACGAGGCCTAGACTGAATTGTCAGGGCAGAAGGGGCATGTTCTTTGGATCGCCTTTATTGAACGTTCTTCATACCTGCCTCGTACGATACCCGAGGTGGCCACGTACGATACCCGAGGTGGCCACGTACGATACCCGAGGTGGCCACGTACTTTACCAGAGGTGGCCACGTACGATATCCGAGGTGGCCACGTACGATACCCGAGGTGGCCACGTACGATACCCGAGGTGGCCACGTACGATTCCCGAGGTGGCCACGTACGATACCCGAGGTGGCTAAGTACGATACCCGAGGTGGCCACGTACATTGAATATAGAGCTGCTCTGTATCTCTATTGTATCACAGCAGTGGTGGGCACAGTTCTGCTAATTGCTAACCTCTAATAGCGGAACTAACATTTTGTTTAGCAGATTAGCGTTTCCGCTAATTTCAGAAACCGTTAGCGGACCAATTAGCTTCTGCTAAATAGGGTTCCACTAACTCTGAGTGCGCTAAAAAAAGTTTCATACGTTGTTGATAGTCGGAAAGCAATGCCTTTACAACGGAGCACGTGTTTGTTCGTGTATGTTGTGGGCGTTTCTCCAACAGTCAGTCAGGCAGCTATTGGCTGACTACGTGTAAACGTGACTTGTCAACGCAGCAGCAGCAGCAGCATATGAGCAGCATTGTAGTTTTACAGTGTCAGCGACCACCGGAGTGCGTTATCACTTATCGTTATGAACAGGGGAGACTTTTCTGTTCCGCCTGAGGGTGTTGTTGAGGAGTCAGCAGCGGCTGTGGTTGAAGCAGAGGCCGCTCAGGCTGAGGGCCAGGAGTCGCAGAACCCATATAAACATAAAGGAGGAACACTGCAGTAGACCTGTTGGCCCATACTAGGCAAGTCCAACACAAATCCAACCCACTAACAGAATAAACGCTACCCAAGCAATAAGCTTTGATAATTCTATTTACTCACGTGCAACTCCCACTCATATCCAACCCCTCTCACTCATGTTTTTATCCAACCTATATTTGAAACTACCCAAGGTCTTAGCTTCGAAAACCCTACTAGGCAGACTGTTCCACTCATCAACTACCCTATTACCAAACCAATACTTTCCTATATTCTTTCTAAATCTAAACTTATCTAATTTGAATCCATTATTGGCGGGATATCATCAAAACCTTATTTATATCCCCTTTGTTAATACCCATCTTCCACTTATATACCTCGATCATGTCTCCCCTCATTCTTCGTCTTACAAGTGAATGTAATTTAAGGGACTTCAATCTTTCTTCATACGGAAAATTTCTAATGCTATGTATTAATTTAGTTATTCTACGCTGAATGTTTTCTAACGAATTCATATCCATTCTGTAATATGGAGATCAGAACTGAGCTAGGTCAGGCCTTACTAATGATATATAAAGCTGTAGTATAACCTCTTAAAGCTGTAGTGTAACCGTGGCCCCACCAGGATGACTATTTTGTCCTCAAGTCAAGGGATACGAAGAACACTAATATTTTGTACTTCCTGTGCGTCATGTGCCAGCCCAAGGAGACCATCATCAAGGGACAGGCGGCGAGCCTCTACAACCCAGCTCATGCCATCAAGTTTCAGGAGAGAATCAAGGCCGGATCCTCCCGGGAAAACACGGGCAATTTTCTTGTGGCAGCGGCACTAGCAGAAGCAGCTCATGAAGGGTAACCAACATCACATCAAATCGATGGAGAAGACCCAGCTAAAGTACTAATCAGCCCAGCCATCATCTGATTTTTGGCAAAATACTCATGCTATACATTTTGTACAGTAAACAAAGTGTATGTTGGATTTAAACTGATTTCGCTGGTGTAGGGACAAGTTGGCCTCAAGGTCTCAACTTTAAACACGATTTTCAATTACTTATTTGCAGTTTATTGGGTTCAAAATCTAAATTAAGTTAAATGCTAACATGAGCAGAAACAATAAAATGAACGAATACAATGAGTAACTGGAACTAATGAAGAAAACAGTCAAATAAGCTAACTATGGGACGTCAGTACAGCGACAACTGTGTCCTTGTCGGTCGCTCGCGTTACTTCACAAAATTAAATAAACTCTATTTTCTCACTAGCGGCACTTGATCATTATATGACCTTAACATTCTGTATCTTATTAGGAAGTTCTCCAGGTCTGTTCTTAAAGTCTTAAAAATAAAAGTAAAAGACCGAGAAACTAAACCGAATCTGAATTCAGGTGAAAAAGTTAGCGTTTAGCGTTAGCTTCCGCTATTTTTTTCGGCCGTTTAGCGGAGCTAATTTTTTAGTTAGCTGACTAGCGGTTAACGAAGCTAACTTTTCGGTTAGCTGTGCCCCACAGGAACAGGAAACAGCAATACTTCGAAAATCCACCTGGCGGTCCCCAGTAACAAACCTATTACTTTTATGCCCCTACGGGTTTTCCACCCAAACTTTTCATACTCGATCAGAGTTACAAGTTTTTGCATTGTCTCACAAGTTTCTCTCAAGTCTCTAGGAAGAGCTAGAGAGAGAGAGACTCAGGTTTATGACAGGTTCAGTACGGGTTCACTCTACAAGAGAGTGTTATCAACTCGTATATTATTTATAATAAATTTCCAAATTTAAATTAGATAAAGTTGTAAATCAACAGATTTTGAATAAGCAAAGTTATTATGGTATTGTATTTGAAATGTATTTGCAGCAAATACAAATTAAACAAATACACAATTTTTATTTCTTTCCAAATACCAGTAAATACAGATACCGATTTTTGTGTATTTGTATTTGTAAAAATATCTCCATATTTGTCTCCATTCCTGATTAGATTAGGGTAGGTTAAATTAAGTTAGGTTAAGTCAAGTTAGAGTGTGTTAGGTTTAATATGTTAGATTCTAAAACTACTTAAATCTTTAACTATATATTTTTATATTGCGCGTGAAATTACCGAGAGATAAATTGCATGAGAGATATATTACCGAAGTCAAAATCCCGGGGCTAAATCACCTAAAGCCCTTTCAAGCCAAGTGGTGATTTTTCTCTCCACTGAACTGCAAAGTTTAAAGATAATATGCAAGAGGAAACATTAAGAACATCCATAAAGCTTCGGATCGCCGACACATACTGGAAGATTTTTTCCACTCCCTCTTCAGTGATTCTCTTCTCTCTCTCTCCTTCAATATTATCTTTCTCATCCCTTCTGTTGCGCATCCATATTTTGAAAAGTCTAAAAGTATAAAAGTGATATTCTTGAAGACCTTCAAGGCGTTTCTCGTGTTCCAGACTTCAATATTTGCGAGGCTAGTCAACACAGGCTCGCAGATGCAGCTGTGAGTTTTCCAATGACAGCCAGACGACTCTGACTTTGAAGACCTCTTTCTTCAACCATGGGTTTCCCGGTGGTACGCTCCGGTACGCTCCGGTACGCTCCGGTACGCTCCGTCATCACGGCAGCAACGACCTGGCCGATACGTCGGCCTCAGGCGCCCTGGCTACGCTCTGATTTGCATTTCTTTTTTCGTTTTCCTTCCTTTGTGCTTTCTTTCTTTCTGTCTTTCTTTTATATTTTCTATCTTTCTTTCTCTGATATGTTTTATATTTGTTGTAGTTTTTCAGAGATTGTTGTAGTGTTCTTCAGAGATTGTTGTAGTGTTCTTCAGAGATTGTTGTAGTGTTCTTCAGAGATTGTTGTAGTGTTCTTCAGAGATTGTTGTAGTGTTCTTCAGAGATTGTTGTAGTGTTCTTCAGAGATTGATGTATAGTGTTCTTCAGAGATTGTTGTAGTGTTCTTCAGAGATTGATGTAGTGTTCTTCAGAGAGATTGTTGTTGTGTTCTTCAGAGAGATTGTTGTAGTGTTCTTCAGAGAGATTGTTGTAGTGTTCTTCAGAGATTGTTGTAGTGTTCTTTAGAGAGATTGTTGTAGTGTTCTTCAGAGATTGTTGTAGTGTTCTTCAGAAATTGTTGTAGTGTTCTTCAGAGATATTGTTGTAGTGTTCTTCAGAGATTGTTGTAGTGTTCTTCAGAGAATGTTGTAGTGTTCTTCAGAGAGATTGTTGTAGTTCTTCAAAGAGATTGTAGTGTTCTTCAGACAATTATAACGCTTCTGGCAGACATTTTTGTAGTTATTCCCGCAGACTTTGTTGTAGCTCCTCCAGCAGACATTGTTGTAGCTCCTCCAGCAGACTTTGTTGTAGCTCCTCCAGCAGACTTTGTTGTAGCTCCTCCAGCAGACATTGTTGTAGCTTCTCCAGCAGACATTGTTGTAGCTCCTCCAGCAGACATTGTTGTAGCTCCTCCAGCAGACATTGTTGTAGCTCCTCCAGCAGTCTTTGTTGTAGCTCCTCCAGCAGACTTTGTTGTAGCTCCTCCAGCAGACATTGTTGTAGCTCCTCCAGCAGTCTTTGTTGTAGCTCCTCCAGCAGACTTTGTTGTAGCTCCTCCAGCAGACATTGTTGTAGCTCCTCCAGCAGACATTGTTGTAGCTTCTCAGGCAGACATTGTTATAGCTCCTCCAGCAGACTTTGTTGTAGCTCCTCCAGCAGACATTGTTGTAGCTCCTCCAGCAGACATTGTTGTAGCTCCTCCAGCAGACATTGTTGTAGCTCCTCCAGCAGACATTGTTGTAGCTCCTCCAGCAGACATTGTTGTAGCTCCTCCAGCAGACATTGTTGTAGCTTCTCCAGCAGACATTGTTGTAGCTCCTCCAGCAGACTTTGGTGTAGCTCCTCCAGCAGACATTGTTGTAGCTCCTCCAGCAGACATTGTTGTAGCTCCTAAAGCAGACATTGTTGTAGCTCCTCCAGCAGACATTGTTGTAGCTCCTCCAGCAGACATTGTTGTAGCTCCTCCAGCAGACATTGTTGTAGCTCCTCCAGCAGACATTGTTGTAGCTCCTCCAGCAGACTTTGTTGTAGCTCCTCCAGCAGACATTGTTGTAGCTCCTCCAGCAGACTTTGTTGTAGCTCCTCCAGCAGACATTGTTGTAGCTCCTCCAGCAGACTTTGTTGTAGCTCCTCCAGCAGACTTTGTTGTAGCTCCTCCAGCAGACATTGTTGTAGCTCCTCCAGCAGACATTGTTGTAGCTCCTCCAGCAGACATTGTTGTAGCTTCTCCAGCAGACATTGTTATAGCTCCTCCAGCAGACTTTGTTGTAGCTACTCCAGCAGACATTGTTGTAGCTCCTCCAGCAGACATTGTTGTAGCTCCTCCAGCAGACATTGTTGTAGCTCCTCCAGCAGACATTGTTGTAGCTCCTCCAGCAGACATTGTTGTAGCTCCTCCAGCAGACATTGTTGTAGCTCCTCCAGCAGACATTGTTGTAGCTTCTCCAGCAGACATTGTTGTAGCTCCTCCAGCAGACTTTGGTGTAGCTTCTCCAGCAGACGTTGTTGTAGCTCCTCCAGCAGACATTGTTGTATCTCCTCCAGCAGACATTGTTGTAGCTCCTCCAGCAGACATTGTTGTAGCTCCTCCAGCAGACATTGTTGTAGCTCCTCCAGCAGACATTGTTGTAGCTCCTCCAGCAGACATTGTTGTAGCTCCTTCAGCAGACATTGTTGTAGGTCATCCAGCAGACATTGTTGTAGGTCATCCAGCAGACATTGTTGTAGGTCATCCAGCAGAATTTGTTGTAGGTCATCCAGCAGACTTTGCTTTAGTTCTTGCAGCAGATTTTGTTTTAATTCTTCCAGCAGACTTCACTGTAGTTCTTCCAGCAGACTTTTTTGCAGGTCATCCAGCAGATTTTGCTATAATTTTCTCCAGCAGAATTTGTTAAAAATAATTTCCCAGCGGACTTTTCTTTTAACTCCTTCAGCAGACTTTGTTATTGAACTTCGAGCAGACTTTACTGTGAGCAGTCTCACTGGCAATGCCCATATTTCGACCATGTCCGCCTCGTTATTGGCAGTAGTTCCCAAAGTGCGTTATAAGCCATAACGAAATTCGACTACACTCGTCCCATCGTCATTCGTTTCTAGCTATTCTTGTGTCGCATTTCCAGTAAATACAAAGAAGTCGTTTTTTCTGGGTCTCTTTACACGTCAATATTCAGGGCAATGAACAAGCAGATTCAGTCTCTCGGTCAAATGTTCATGACCTACCGATTTCCCACGGGGGGTATTATTACTTTCTCGGTCTATATATTTTTCTCGGGGCTGCTTTCACACGCCCGTAACAACACCAGTAGCAACACCAGTAACAACACCAGTAACAACACCAGTAGTAACACCAGTAACAACACCAGTAGTAACACCAGTAACAACACCAGTAACAACACCAGTAGTAACACCAGTAACAACACCAGTAACAACACCAGTAACAACACCAGTAGCAACACCAGTAACAACACCAGTAGTAACACCAGTAACAACACCAGTAGCAACACCAGTAACAACACCAGTAGTAACACCAGTAACAACACCAGTAACAACACCAGTAGTAACACCAGTAACAACACCAGTAACAACACCAGTAACAACACCAGTAGTAACACCAGTAACAACACCAGTAGTAACACCAGTAACAATACCAGTAACAACACCAGTAGTAACACCAGTAACAACACCAGTAACAACACCAGTAGTAACACCAGTAACAACACCAATAACAACACCAGTAGTAACACCAGTAACAACACCAGTAACACCAGTAAACACCAGAACAACCAGTAGTAACACCAGTAACAAACCAGTAGTAACACCAGTAACAACACCAGTAGTAACACCAGTACAACACCAGTAACAACACCAGTAACAACACCAGTACAACACCAGTAACAACACCAGTAAAACACCAGTAACAACACCAGTAACACCAGTAACACCAGTAACAACCAGTAACAACACCAGTAGCAACACCAGTAACACACCAGTGTAACACCAGTAACAACACCAGTAACAACACCAGTAGTAACACCAGTAACAACACCAGTAACAACACCAGTAAAACACCAGTACACACCAGTAACAACACCAGTAAACACCAGTAACAACACCAGTGTACAGTAAAAACCATAACAACACCAGTAAACACCAGTACAACACAGTAACCAGTAACACACCAGTGTAACACCAGTCACCAGTATAACACCAGTACAACACCAGTAACAACACCAAATAACAACACAGTAGAACACCAAAGTAACAACACCAGTAACAACACCAGTAACAACACCAGTAACAACCAGTAACAACACCAGTAACAACACCAGTACACGTAACACAGTAACAACACCAGTAACAACACCAGTAACACATCAGTAACAACACCAGTAACAACACCAGTAACAACACCAGTAACAACACCAGTAAACACCAGTAACAACACCAGTAACAACACCAGTAACAACCAGTACAACACCAGTAACAACACCAGTAACAACACCAGAGTAACAACACCAGTAACAACATCAGTAACAACACAGTAAACGTACAACACCAGTAACAACACCAGTCAGTAACACACAGTAACGTTAACACCAGTAACAACACCAGTAACAACACCAGTAACAACACCAGTAACAACATCAGTAACAACACCAGTAACAACAGTACCAACACCAGTAACAACACCAGTAACAACATCAGTAACAACACCAGTAACAACCAGTACCAACATCAGTAACAACAACAACAGTAAAAGTAACACAGTACACCATAACAACACCAGTAACAACACCAGTAACATTCAGTAACAATCAGTAACACCATAACAACAGTACACACGTAGACACACCAGTAACAACATCAGTAACAACTTTCAGTAACAACAGTACAACAATCAGTAACACATCGAGCACAATCATTAGTTACACCTTACACAACAGTTGTGTAAGTCAACACAATAACACTCAACATCATTGTTACAGCTCACACAATCATGTTACAGCTCACACAATCATTGTTATACAGACTTCATAAAAATCAATTTGTTACAGCTCACACAATCATTGTTACAGCTCACACAATCATTGTTACAGCTCACACAATCATTGTTACAGCTCACACAATCATTGTTACAGCTCACACAATCATTGTTACAGCTCACACAATCATTGTTACAGCTCACACAATCATTGTTACAGCTCACACAATCATTGTTACAGCTCACAATCTTTAGCTACACAATCATTGTTACAGCTCACACAATCATTGTTACAGCTCAACAATCATTGTTACAGCTCACACAATCATTGTTACAGCTCACAATCATTGTTACAGCTCACAATATTGCTAACAATCATTGTTACTCTTGAAGCTCACACAATCATTGTACAGCTCAACAATCATTGTTACAGCTACACAATCATTGTTACAGCTCACAATCATTGTTACAGCTCGTACAATCATTGTTACAGCTCACACAATCATTGTTACAGCTCACACAATCAACTCATGTTTTTATTTTGACTTTCGTGATCAATTCTGTTTAATGCTGACTCATGATCCATTCCTAAGTTAATTGATTTTCATGGGAATTTTTATATAATGCTGACTTTGCTAATTAGTTCTCTATAATGGTGACTTTGCTAATTAGTTCTCTATAATGGTGACTTTGCTAATTAGTTCTCTATAATGGTGACCTTGCTAATTAGTTCTCTATAATGGTGACTTTGCTAATTAGTTCTCTATAATGGTGACTTTGCTAATTAGTTCTCTATAATGGTGACTTTGCTAATTAGTTCTCTATAATGGTGACTTTGCTAATTAGTTCTCTATAATGGTGACTTTGCTAATTAGTTCTCTATAATGGTGACTTTGCTAATTAGTTCTCTATAATGGTGACTTTGCTAATTAGTTCTCTATAATGGTGACTTTGCTAATTAGTTCTCTATAATGATGACTTTGCACGATAGTTCTCTATAATGCTGACTTTGCATGACAGTTCTCTATAATGCTGACTATGCATAATAGTTCTCTATAATGCTGACTTTGCACGATAGTTCTCTATAATGCTGACTTTGCACGACAGTTCTCTATAATGCTGACTATGCATAATAGTTCTCTATAATGCTGACTTTGCACGACAGTTCTCTATAATGCTGACTATGCATAATAGTTCTCTATAATGCTGACTTTGCACGACAGTTCTCTATAATGCTGACTTTGCATAATAGTTCTCATAATGATGACTTTGCACGACAGTTTTCTATAATGTGACTTTGCACGACAGTTCTCTATAATGCTGACTTTGCATAATAGTTCTCTATAATGCTGACTTTGCACGACAGTTCTCTATAATGCTGACTTTGCATAATAGTTCTCTATAATGATGACTTTGCACGGCAGTTCTCTATAATGCTGACTTTGCACGACAGTTCTCTATAATGCTGACGTTGCATAATAGTTCTCTATAATGCTGACTTTGCACGACAGTTCTCTATAATGCTGACGTTGCATAATAGTTCTCTATAATGCTGACTTTGAATGACAGTTCTCTATAATGCTGACTTTCAATATCAATTGGTATTATTTCTACTTACTCTTTAGTGTGTTTTCAAGAGATGGGAGCGTTCTCTTGGTGAAGATATGTATGTATCCACAGGCAGGTGTTATTGTAGTTATACACTGTAGTTGCCTGCAGGTGTTGCTGTTGCAGTTGTCCACTGTAGATGTTTTGCAGGTGTTGTACATTCAGGCAGCTACAAATGTGTTTTAAAATCGTATGCTCATTTGTAATTATACAGAGTTAGGTTAGTATAAAATTGATAAGGCAATTTCTATGCTAAATTGATTACACAACATACACGCTTTCAGCAGTGGCGATACAGCAGTGGCGATACAGCAGTGGCAATACAGCAGTGGCAATATTCTTCGTTACTGAAGCTGAAACTAGCGTTCATTGCTTGTCTGTCTGTGTGCTGAAAGTGGCTGTAAGCAGTGTATTAGGGCGAATAGAGGTAACTTTAAGAAGAGAACTGATTACAGTGGACTTTGTACTTCAGCTGGCTGAAAGCAGTGGATTACAGCTCTGCAAAGTGAACACGCTGTACTACAGCTTACTGACAGCAGAATGCTTCAGTTCACTTCAAAGATTAAGCTTCAGCTTACTCTGTTCACAGAGCTTTTTAGCATACTGTAAATAAAGTACGACAGCTTATTATAGCCAGAATATCTCAGCTTTTGTAAGCTGAATACCTCAGCTTTTGTAAGCTGAATACCTCAGCTTTTGTAAGCTGATTACCTCAGCTTTTGTAAGCTGAATACCTCAGCTTTTGTAAGCTGATTACCTCAGCTTTTGTAAGCTGATTACCTCAGCTTTTGTAAGCTGATTACCTCAGCTTTTGTAAGCTGATTACCTCAGCTTTTGTAAGCTGATTACCTCAGCTTTTGTAAGCTGATTACCTCAGCTTTTGTGCTGATACCTCAGCTTTGTAGCTGATTACCTCAGCTTTGTAAGCTGAATACCTCAGCTTTCTTGTAAGCTGATTACCTCAGCTTTTGTAAGCTGAATACCTCAGCTTTTGTAAGCTGATTACCTCAGCTTTTGTAAGCTGATTACCTCAGTTTTTGTAAGCTGATTACCTCAGCTTTTGTAAGCTGATTACCTCAGCTTTTGTAAGCTGATTACCTCAGCTTTTGTAAGCTGAATACCTCAGCTTTTGTAAGCTGATTACCTCAGCTTTTGTAAGCTGAATACCTCAGCTTTTGTAAGCTGATTACCTCAGCTTTTGTAAGCTGATTACCTCAGCTTTTGTAAGCTGATTACCTCAGCTTTTGTAAGCTGATTACCTCAGCTTTTGTAAGCTGATTACCTCAGCTTTTGTAAGCTGAATACCTCAGCTTTTGTAAGCTGATTACCTCAGCTTTTGTAAGCTGATTACCTCAGCTTTTGTAAGCTGATTACCTCAGCTTTTGTAAGCTGATTACCTCAGCTTTTGTAAGCTGATTACCTCAGCTTTTGTAAGCTGATTACCTCAGCTTTTGTAAGCTGATTACCTCAGCTTTTGTAAGCTGAATACCTGAGCTTTTGTAAGCTGAATACCTGAGCTTTTGTAAGCTGAATACCTGAGCTTTTGTAAGCTGAATACCTGAGCTTTTGTAAGCTAATACCTAGCTTTGTAAGCTGAATACCTCAGCTTTTAAGCTAAAAGCTATTACTCAGCTTTTGTAAGCTGATTACCTCAGCTTTTGTAAGCTGATTATACTTTTTGCCTATACTAATCTACTCTATCAACATAACAACACTTATATAACTTACACAGGCACAACACTGTATCATACAGTAAGCACAACACTGTATCATACAGTAAGCACAACACTGTATCATACAGTAAGCACAACACTGTATCATACAGTAAGCACAACACTGTATCATACAGTAAGCACAACACTGTATCATACAGTAAGCACAACACTGTATCATACAGTAAGCACAACACTGTATCATACAGTAAGCACAACACTGTATCATACAGTAAGCACAACACTGTATCATACAGTAAGCACAACACTGTATCATACAGTAAGCACAACACTGTATCATACAGTAAGCACAACACTGTATCATACAGTAAGCACAACACTGTATCATACAGTAAGCACAACACTGTATCATACAGTAAGCACAACACTGTATCATACAGTAAGCACAACACTGTATCATACAGTAAGCACAACACTGTATCATACAGTAAGCACAACACTGTATCATACAGTAAGCACAACACTGTATCATACAGTAAGCACAACACTGTATCATACAGTAAGCACAACACTGTATCATACAGTAAGCACAACACTGTATCATACAGTAAGCACAACACTGTATCATACAGTAAGCACAACACTGTATCATACAGTAAGCACAACACTGTATCATACAGTAAGCACAACACTGTATCATACAGTAAGCACAACACTGTATCATACAGTAAGCACAACACTGTATCATACAGTAAGCACAACACTGTATCATACAGTAAGCACAACACTGTATCATACAGTAAGCACAACACTGTATCATACAGTAAGCACAACACTGTATCATACAGTAAGCACAACACTGTATCATACAGTAAGCACAACACTGTATCATACAGTAAGCACAACACTGTATCATACAGTAAGCACAACACTGCATAATACGGTAAGCACAACATCATACAGTCTGCTTTTCCCAAGGTTAAAATTAACATAATTTAAATAACATTCTCCACGTACAATAACAATCTCCACGTACAATAACAACCTCCACGTACAAGGACATGTGTCATAAGGACAAAAAGTCAAAATATCCTTCTCTCCTTCCTGCCTTTTCGTTACATTATTTCCCGTTGATCCAGTTCTTATTCTTCTGCTTCCCCTTTCTGACAGAATTTTATTGGTCTCCCTGTTGTTATATTTATTGGTCTGTCTTTATTCTCTCTTTGTTACCAGTTTATTTTTATTTTAAGTTGAAGAAGCAGAAGTGTGATGATTCTATGTTTGTGTCACCTAGAGTGTAGTGTGTCACCTGTTGTACCTATTGTGTTGTGTCACTGTTTTATTCACCTAGTGTTAGTGTCACCTGGGTGTGTAGTGTGTCACCTTGTGTGTTGTAGTGTGTCACCTAGTGTGTAGTGTGTCACCTAGTGTGTAGTGTGTCACCTAGTGTGTGGTAGTGTGTCATCTAGTGTGTAGTGTGTCACATAATGTGTAGTGTGTCACCTAGAGTGTGGCACTGTGTCACCTTGTGTGTGGTAGTGTGTCACCTAGTGTGTAGTGTGTCACCTAGTGTATGGTAGTGTGTCACCTAGTGTATGGTAGTGTGTCACCTAGTGTATGGTAGTGTGTCACCTAGTGTATGGTAGTGTGTCACCTAGTGTGTCACCTAGTGTGTCACCTAGTGTGTAGTGTGTCACCTTGTGTGTGGTAGTGTGTCACCTAGTGTGTGGTAGTGTGTCACCTAGTGTGTAGTGTCACCTAATGTGTAGTGTGTCACCTAGTGTGTAGTGTGTCACCTAGTGTGTAATGGTGTGTCACCTAGTGTGTAGTGGTTTGTCACCTAAGGTGTTCTGTGTCACTGCTAGCTACCTGTATCCCCTTTGTACTGTATCACCTAGCTCTGTGTCAGTTGTCACCTAGTGTCAGTAGTGCTACCTAAGTGTAGTGTGCTCACCTGATATGCTAGTACTGTATCACTCTAGTATGTATCCTGCTGCTACCTAGTGTTGCTAGTGTTGTCACTTCTAGGTACCTGTAGTCACTGCTAGCTACCTGTATCACTGCTAGCTACTGTGTCACTCTAGCTACCTGTGTCACTCTAGCTACCTGTGTCATCTAGTACCTGTGTCATGCTAGCTACCTGTATCACTGCTAGCTACCTGTGTCACTTCTAGCTACCTGTATCACTGCTAGCTACCTGTGTCACTGCTAGCTACCTGTTCACTGCTCAGTCCTTATCCTGTATCACTGCTAGCTACCTGTATCACTGCTAGCTACCTGTATCACTGCTAGCTACCTGTGTCACTGCTAGCTACCTGTGTCACTTCTAGGTACCTGTATCACTGCTAGCTACCTGTATCACTGCTAGCTACCTGTGTCACTTCTAGCTACCTGTATCACTGCTAGCTACCTGTGTCACTGCTAGCTACCTGTGTCACTGCTAGCTATCTGTATCACTGCTAGCTACCTGTATCACTGCTAGCTACCTGTATCACTGCTAGCTACCTGTGTCACTGCTAGCTACCTGTGTCACTGCTAGCTACCTGTATCACTGCTAGCTACCTGTATCACTGCTAGCTACCTGTTTCACTGATAATATATATATATATATATATATATATATATATATATATATATATATATATATATATATCAGTAATTATCAGATGATAAATAATATATATTAATATATATATATATATATATATATATATATATATATATATATATATATATATATATATATATATATATATATATATATATATATATATATATATATATATCAATTCAAGACTCTTCTCAAAATCACCTACTCACGTTATACTAAATACTCATACTGTAACAAACTTCCAAACCCAATATTATTTTACTTAAGATGATCTCAATTTGATATGTTCATCCTCCTTAACACTTGTTGCAATTTCATATCATCATATTGTCATTTAAAATCTTATAGTATCATCATTTTCTTAATTTGAAATAAAATATATATCTAGATGAAACTCTAAAAACTATTTCTAGTATTGTTATTATACTAGTATAGCATCAACATACTGTAATTTGAAATAAATTCTACAACTAGATTAAACTCAACCAATTTCTCTTGTATTGTCTTTTAATAGTATGTATAACCATTTAATAATTTAAATAATACAGAACTAGAATAAACTCAATCAATTTCTTTAGCATTAAGTACTTAGTGAATAAGTCTCTAGAATAAACTGCCCCTAATGCCATGGCATGCCAGTGGCTCTCCTTGCATTACAGTTTTATAATTGTTTTATAATTGTAACTACCAATAACATTGTACACTTGTAACATGCATAGAAAATTAATAAATTATTATTATTTATTATTATTATTATTATATATATATATATATATATATATATATATATATATATATATATATATATATATATATATATATATATATATATATATATGTATATATATACGTATATATATATATATATATATATATATATATATATATATATATATATATATATAATATATATATATATATATATATTTATGCCAATATGCTTAGGGCTGTAACATCAGACAGGAGACTGCCCGTCTCCTAGCTGTGAGTGCACATCACTCTGGGGACTTCCTCCAAACAGTTCCCATTTCGACCATGGGAACACGCCTGGACCCTAGGACCCTTCGTATTGCAGTGGCTCTGCGCCTTGCTGCCCCTATTCACACGGAATATACGTGTATTTGCAGCGATGCGCAAGCCGACCAATATGGTCTACATGGTCTTAACTGTTCTAAAACCAAGGGCTGGCATGCAAGACACAATGAAGTCAACGACATCATAAAGAGAACCCTTGCTACAGCTGGATGCCCAGCCGAGAGAGAGCCTCGATCACTAGCAGCCAACAACGCCCACAACCCAGCAAACCGCCCCGACGGGATCACCATCTATCCTTGGAAGAATGGCAAGCTCTTAGCATGGGACTATACCTGTGTGTCGACACTGGCTGACACCTACATCCATCACAGTGTTGGGCGACAGGGAGGAGCTGCTGACCACAGGGAGGAGTACAAGATCGGCAAGTACAGGGACATAAGCCAACAGTATAAATTTGTTCCAGTGGGATCAGAGATCTTGGGATCATGGGGAAAAAATGCAACACGTTTCCTTAAAGAACTGGGTTCCAGACTCATCGACACCACCAGGGACCCAAGGGCAGCCACGTTCATGTTCCAGCGCCTCAGCGTGGCCATCCAGAGGAAAAATGCATGCTGCATACTGGGCTCGCGTCCGGCTTCGGAGGAGCTGGAAGAGATTCATAATCTTTGATATATTGTACCAATGTATTTATGTTTGTGTTTTGTGTTTTCTGTCAATGTATTCTGTATATTAATAAAGCACTCATTCAATATATATAGGGAGTGGTAGGAGAAGAAAATATTCTAACAGCTCCGGGGAGAACCTCGAGTTTTCCCTGAGGTACGTTTATTGTCTTCTCTGAGGATGAGGGTCCCCAGTAAAGTTCTAGAGGTGGTACATCGGTGTACACATCGGCCGATTCCCACCAAGGCAGGGTGGCCCGAAAAAGAAAAACTTTCATCATCATTCACTCCATCACTGTCTTGCCAGAGGGGTGCTTTACACTACAGTTATAAAACGGCAACATTAACACCCCTCCTTCAGAGTGCCGGCACTGTACTTCCCATCTCCAGAACTCAAGTTCGGCCTGCCGGTTTCCCTGAATCCCTTCATAAATGTTACTTTGCTCACACTCCAACAGCACGTCAAGTATTAAAAACCATATGCCTCCATTCACTCCTATCAAATACGCTCACACATGCTTGCTGGAAGTCCAAGCCCCTCGCACACAAAACTTCCTTTACCCCCTCCCTCCAACCTTTCCTAGGCCGACCCCTACCCCGCCTTCCCTCCACTACAGATTTATACACTCTTGAAGTCACTCTGTCTCGTTCCATTCTCTCTACATGTCCAAACCACCTCAACAACCCCTCCTCAGCTCTTTGGACAATCGTTTTGGTAATCCCGCACCTCCTCCTAATTTCCAAACTCCGAATTCTCTGCATTATATTCACACCACACATTGACCTCAGACATGACATCTCCACTGCCTCCAGCCTTCTCCTCGTTGCAACATTCATCACCCATGCTTCACACCCATATAACAGCGTTGGTATAACTATACTCTCATACATTCCCCTCTTTACTTCCATGGACAAGGTTCTTTGTCTCCACAGACTCCGAAGTGCTCCACTCACCCTTTTTCCCTCATCAATTCTATGATTCACCTCATCCTTCATAGACCCATCTGCTGACATGTCCACTCCCAAATATCTGAATACATTCACCTCCTCCATACTCTCTCCCTCCAATCTGATATCCAATCTTTCGTCACCTATTCTTTTTGTTATCCTCATCACCTTACTCTTTCCTATATTCACTTTGAAAACCTATATTCAAGTTATAGAGGTGGTACCTCTCTCTCTCTCTGTCTCTCTGTCTCTCTCTCTCTGTCTCTCTCTCTCTCTCTCTCTCTCTCTCTCTCTCTCTCTCTCTCTCTCTCTCTCTCTCTCTCTCTCTCTCTCTCTCTCTCTCTCTCATATATATATATATATATATATATATATATATATATATATATATATATATATATATATATATATATATATATATGTCGTGCCGATTAGGTAAAACTGGTCAATTAGCAAGAACTCATCTAAAATTAAGTCCTTTCTAAAAAAAATTCTTATACGTTTAAAGATATATATTTTTAATTTATGTTAATGTAAGAATTTATAATTTTGTACCAAGAGTAACTTTGAAAACCTACCTAACCTTATTATAACAAGCGCAATTTAATTTAGCCTAACCCAACTAAATATATTTTAGATACGTTAACATTAAATTAATAATAAACAAATACAATGAAATGTATTTTTTTCGTTAGGTTCAAAATGATTTTGGCGAAATTATTGCATACACAAATTTTCACTTGTCTTATATGGCAAGGTGAGCGTTGCTATTTTTGCCAAAATAGCAAGTTTTACCTAATCGGCACGATATATATATATATATATATATATATATATATATATATATATATATATATATATATATATAAATAATGTAGGTATATACTGCGGAGGCTAGCTGGTGTAAACAAAGAGAAGGTAATTGGTGTTCGGGTGTGCATGGCGTGAGAGTACACTATGAAAACTCGCTTTCCGTGATGTTTTTCGTACCTGCCACACTACTTTTCCTCCCTTTCCTTCCCTCCTGTATCTCGTCTTCCTTTCTTTCTCTTCCATCCCTCCCTCCCTTCCTCATTCTCCCTCCCTCCCTAATTCACTCTCTCCCGGCACACGATACCTTCATTTTTAAATATTTTATGAGGCCATCTGCGTGAAGGTCCTGCTGCTTCCAACCAAGTGATACGACCTGACACAGTGAGCTAAATCACCAGACTGTGTCGCAAAGTGAGGTAAATCACCAGACTGTGTCGCAAAGTGAGCTAAATGACCAGACTGTGTCGCAAAGTGAGCTAAATGACCAGACTATGTCACAAAGTGAGGTAAATGACCAGACTATGTCACAAAGTGAGGTAAATGACCAGACTGTGTCGCAAAGTGAGGTAAATGGCCAGACTGTGTCGCAAAGTGAGGTAAATGACCAGACTATGTCACAAAGTGAGGTAAATGACCAGTCTATGTCACGAACTTAAGGTAAGCGTCTGTTATCGAGTGATGCCTTGCACGATGTGTTGTTGCAGGGCTCTGGACGATATTGTTCCACGCTGTATTGTTGTAGTGGTCTGAACGACAGTGTTCCACCTGTGGTGTTGTAGTGGTCTGAACGACAGTGTTCCACCTGTGTGGTGTTGTCTTTATTTGTAATGGTGTGAGGTACAGACCCGATGGTAATATACACAAAATATTCATTAACTACGTTCTGCCCCAACAATGAACTTTATCAAATTACGTAGACCAGAGTATCAAACCATTTGTTTATGACATGACAAAACCTATCGCGAGTGTGTGAGACGCTGTCAACTTTCTGTCCATTTAAATCCAAAAACGTCTGTGTTTTTGAGGAAGGACTGATTACAGTGTTCCAGGACGTACCTTGTTTGTTCTTGCATTGTGATGGATGGTCCAGTGTATTGCTGTATTGGGATGGCTGGCAGCATACAGGCCGTGTTGTTGGTGGACGATAGAGTGACTTATTTCCAATGGAAATAAGTCACTCTGACTTTTTTTGGGTTATCCTAGGTTCTCTACACATATGCTGCTATGTATGATAATGTATGTAACTGTATTTGTGTATACCTGGATAAACTTACTTACTTGTTAGTGTGAAATGAAAAACCAGGTTCGAGGTTGTGTTGCGTATCTTGTCTTAGACGGGTAACAGTGTTTCTGACTGTGTTGTTGATGTGACAGATATTGTATAAAGGATTTAGAAAACCGACAGGTTGATAAATTAGACACATGTGCAACATTTGGTGTCTTTATTCTGGATAAATGAAACACTTGTATTTATGTATCTTTATTAAGGAATAAATGAGATATTTGTGTAACATTTGGAATGAAGATAACCAAATGTTGAAAAAGTGTCTTATTTATCATAGAGAGACTTATTAATGGCTGTGTTGTAGGTGTGAGACGGACAGACATGTTAATGGCTATGTTGTTGGTATGAGATAAACAGACATGTTCCAGGTTAATGATGGCAAAGGTAAGTAAGGTGTTAGGTGTGTTCTGTGTAGGGAGAACTGAACTCTATTCTTAACCCGGACTTGGTGAATAAATTTTCCTTTAATGAATATCACAGATGTTTGCCTTTCTAGATGTGTTAATACATAATATAAATAATACTCGTGTGTATGTCTCTATACAAAGGTACGGAGATACATACAGAGGATATCAAAGAGAAACATCCCATTAAATTCAAGCGAGGGTATTTTTTTTCTGGAAAATTTTAAGACGACTGAGACAATAGCCCGGTTGATGTACCATATTATTTATAGCTCATTGCACAAATGAATAACATATACGTATGAGTGTATATATATATACGTATATATAATTAATCTAAAGCAACCCATTGCCACAGCACGAGAGGTACGGCTGCACTATATAGAGTTCCCTGAGTCTCCTCAAACACCGACGTTACGATCATTTCAATTTCTTATTTACTCTTATATTTGCGTTTTTAACTTTTTACATTATGTAACCTAACTTGAAATAAAGGAAACATTATTGTTAGTAAACTCTGGATTAAAGAGACAGACACAGTGTGGGACATACAGCGCATGTGATACAGAAAATAGTGTATACATTTACAGAGAACGTTCAGGAGGGGGGGGGGGTTAGCGTTGGAACCTACGTAAGAACTCACATCGTGACATGAGAAGAGGATCAGATATAATACAATACTAAATGGTTATAACTGACCATAATTTTTAAGAGGGGTGGACCGGTAAGCCAGCGGAAGGCCTCGGTCAGATGACCAAAAGCTCCAACGGCGGGTCATTATCTAAGACCCGCGTCAGGAAACACTTATCCTGTTTCCTGGCGAACCTTACCTAACCTAACCCGTGACATGAGAATAGGTTGCCCATAGTCAACAAACTCTCATTTTAAAACGTCAATTTTTGATGGGGGTTTTCCCCCCCATCGTCAATTTTTTTTTCGCGTACTATTTTCTTAAAAAAAAAATCATTTTCTTTATTTAAACCCTTTTGAGTTACTATCACGTCCGCGTCATCTTAAACCATCCTGACCATTCTCCTCTGACCTTTCTCACTAACAAGGTGTTCTCGCCCACACAACTGCCACTCACTACATGTGTGTTTTTCACACCTTTCTCTGTAAACTCTAGCCCCTGAAGGGAGGTTCCTTGACGCTGGTCAGGGGCTCTTGATATAGGGAATTGGATCTGTTCTCCAGTTCCCTGACTTGAGTCTGAATACCTTCTATCTCCCCCCCACAGGCGCTGTATAATCCCTACGGGTTTAGCGTTCCCCCATGATAATAATAATAATAATAATAATAATAATAATAATAATAATAATAATAATAATAATAATAATAATCTGTAAACTCCAGAGTCTGTTGTCCGTGATAATTCCAGACCGTCAGGTTCTTAGATCACATTTCTTCCCCATTCTGATGTTCAGTCTGAACAAAAAGTGAACCTCTTGATTTTAGGCACTGGGGTGCTGCCACGTGTTTGGCTAATTAAATGCTTGCATTAGCGAGTAGGTGTACAGGTATTCCTAATAAAACGTCCACTGGTAATTGTTGACAAAATACGCGAAAGTTACGATCGAAATGAGTAAATTCAACTCACACTACATGTCTGTGTATTGTGGTTGATGTAATGCAAGAGTAATGTGACATGAACCTGTCTTACCAGCGACAGCCAGATGATCTCTTTGGTTGGATGACGTACCTGGTGGCCTTTCTGGACAGCGAGAAAGGCGTTTTCCTGGCATACAGAGGAATAAAAATCATAAGACTCCAGCTACCGGCATCTGATGGATCTTATTTAGATCCGTGGATTGTGATTAACACTCAGGTTCACTGTGGTCAGGTGACAGTGACTTTTCTTCAGGAGGCATTATATACTTGCAGTCTCTATAAGACTCTATAAGACTCCCAGGAGTGATCACGCTTAAGCAAGGTCAAGATTTATGTAGTGTGTAACTAAGACTTACGATTAGCTCTCCTCTACTTATGCAGCTGCCCCTCGAGGACACATAGCCAGCTACTCCTCGAGGACACATGGCCAGCTACTCCCCGAAGATACAGGACTAGCTACTCCTCGAGGACAGAGGACCAGCTACTCCTCGAGGACAGAGGACCAGCTACTCCTCGAGGACAGAGGACCAGCTACTCCTCGAGGACAGAGGACCAGCTACTCCTCGAGGACAGAGGACCAGCTACTCCTCGAGGACACAAAGCCAGCTACCCCTCCAGGACACAGCACCAGCTGCCCCTCGAGAACACAAGACCAGCTGCCCCTCGAGGATATAGGACCAGCTACTCGAGAACACGGTATCAGCTATTCGAGAACACAGTATCGGCTACTTCTCGAAGACACAGCACCAGCTGCCTCTCGAAAACACAAGACCAGCTGCTCCTCCAGGACACAGCACCAGCTGCCCCTCGAGGGCACAGCACCAGCTGCCCCTCCAGGACGCAAGAGCAGCTGCCCCTTGAGGACACATGACAAACTACTCGTGTACACAGGATCAGCTACTCCTCGAGGACAGATGACCAGCTACTCCTCGAGGACATAGAAGCAGCTACTTCTCGAGGACACAGAACCAGCTACTCCTCGAGAACACAGAACTTGCTACTCTCTCGAGGACACAGGACCAGCTACTCGAGGACACAGAATCAGCTACACAGTTTAGCTTTAGGAACTAAAAAAAATGTTCTCAAGACTTCAGTAATAAAGAAACTCTCTCTCTCTCTCTCTCTCTCCTTTTTCTCTATCCCCCTCTATTTACTTATCGTATTTTCCACTTCTCTTCTCTTCGTCCCTCTTACCTCTCTTCCTCCCTCTACTCTTCTCTCCCTACTTTCTCTTTTTCTCCTCTCTTTCTCTGTAACTCTCTCTTTCTCCTCTTTATTTTCTTTCTCTCTCTCACTAACTCTTGTTTTTCTCACTCGTTATTTTCCTCCCCCTCTCTTCCTCTCTTTAAAAATTAATATTAACCTGACACAAAGCCTAAATTTGACAAACTCCTCAATTATCTTAAATTTAAAAAGTCGCAGGAAAAGGTCCACTGGAAGAAAATTTCTTCTAATTTTGGTGACCATATGTTAAATACCTTTTATTTAGAAAGTCAGTTAATGACTGCGAGGTAATTAAGGAACGAGGCCATCACTTTCCACTCGTTTATGACACTTGGTTTAAAAGGACACTTGATTTAAAAGAACATATTTATTAGAAAACGTTTCGGTCCTTGGACCGAAACGTGATCAAGGTTTATATCATGACATTTGGTAAATTCAGTTTTAATAAGCTGGTTTAACAAAAGGGCCACTAATTATTGTGCGGGACCTTGTGATTCAAGCTGTGAAGCTTAATGGCCTCGTTTCCCCCACCGTTGTTAAGCTTGAAGGATTCCATAAGCTGGAAATCTTCGTCGTATAAACCCTTGTAAAGCTTTAAAAAAAAATCCCGGTATTATAAAGCTTACAAGACTTGGTCTTGGTAGTGACCGACATGTTATGAAAGAGGTCACAAGTGTAATTAATGTTAAATTTTATTGTGGCAACGTTTCGCTCTCCAGGAGCTTTGTCAAGCCGTTACGTAATGGTTCGACAAAGCTCCTGGAGAGCGAAACGTTGCCACAATAAAATCTCACATTAGTTGTACCTGTGTTTTTATTTACCTAGCACCTAGGAAAGGGTAGACTCGTAAATAACACGACTTGAGAAATTGTAAATCCTGTCATACAGATTTAGTCTCTGAAACGTTTATGAAGCCTTCAATATAAGAAAGGAGGAACACTGCAGCAGGCCTACTGGCCCATACTTGACAGGTCCTTCTCAAACAAACTACAAAAATATTCGCCCAAAGGAATAAGCTTTGAAAGCCCTATATAACTCCAGCGCCGGTCATACTCAAATCCAACCCCTCTCACTCATGTATTTATCCAACCTATATTTGAAGGTAAACAAGCTTTTAGCTACAAGATCATACTATTTCCAAACCAATACTTTCCTGTATCCTTTCTAAATCTAAATTTACCTATTTTGAATCCATTATTTCAAGTTCTTCCCTGAAGGGATATCTTCAGAGCCGTATTTATATCTCCCTTATTTACGCCCATCATTCACTTATACACATCAATCACGTCTCCCCCTCGTTCTACGTCTTAACAAGCACTACGTCACATCCACACAACATTATTAACTCGCGCTCTGTGCGTCCTTTACCCATTCACTCACTCACAAAGGTCAATGTACTCCTGTAGCGTGAACTGTAAATACATAATCTCTCCATTATATTTTTCAACACAATGTTTTAAGTGTTTTTTTCGTAATTTAACATCGTTCGTTAACTCCACTGTACATAGTGACGGACAGAAAAATATTGCTGGGAAATTCCACGTCATGTGGCTAACAAATTGCCAGAGAAATTACCATACAGAGAGTTCACCCAAAAATTGGATTATATGGGAACGGGACCGCCATGGGTGGAATAAGTTGCTTTTAATATCATTTTACGAGGCGTGGCTGGTCACGATGATGTGGTAATGGATGGTGGCGCCAGTTTCTTGAAAAAAAAATGACTGGAGACTATTTTTTTTTATAATTTATTCAGCTTAAACACAATAAAAGCTTACTACGACGTTTCGGTCCGACATGGACCATTTATAAATCGGTTCGAAACGTCGTCGTGAGCTTCTCTCTCTCTCTCTCTCTCTCTCTTCTCTCTCTCTCTCTCTCTCTCTCTCCTCTCCTATTTGCGGGTTATTTGCGTGTTCTTCCAGTCACGGTGTTCAGCCTTTATGTTCTTTGTTCAACTTATTTTGAACATAGAACGTTCGTTTTAGCCGGGTAATACTGTCACTGTATCATTTATTATATTAGCGATAAAATCTCTTTACAAGAATGGTATACAATACCGACAATATGAAATTAAGACACATGTGCAACATCTGGGTATCTTTATTGTAGACGTTTCGCCCTCTAGTGGCTTTATCAATACAAATTCTAGGACATAATTTAAAGCCACTGGAGGGCGAAACGTCTACAAGAAAGATACCCAGATGTTGCACATGTGTCTGAATTTCATCGATAAAATCTCTACACTCAAGCATTTAATATGCAGCAACTAGAAGAGATAGTATATGACACTCGCCATGGGTTCTATCCCCATCCATTCCGTGGTTCAATTCAGTCTAATTCACTGAAGCCTGAGTGGGTAAGTTCATTGCTGAAAGTCTCAGTCAAGTCTTCAGATCCTACAATAGCACCTAAGAGGTCTCTCAGCAGCACCTGCAAGGTATACATGTCAAGTGAGTCTCTCTAGGCTGGAGACGATATCTCTCGAGACTTTAAAAACTACCATATATAAAATTCTCTCTAAAGGTAAGAGAGTTCTCTTGCTTTCCTTACTATAGATCACATTTTGTCCTCGATACGAGAATAATTTAATAATTTTCTGGCATGATGAATTTGTGAAAAGTCTTGTTGGGAGAATTATTACATTTCCATTCTAGCATTTTGCGGGAATTTAGTAATATATAGAATGTTTAAAACGATGCATGTAAGTCCTCTGTAAATTACTTGTAGACTAATTATTCCCTACACACGTTGTAGAACAGCTTTTTGGAATAAAACTTCTCCCTATGTAGAGATTTGTCAAGTCATACGACCTGACAATAACACAAAATGCGTCACTGTTGTTTACATTGCGTCTTTTGGGTCGACGTGATGAATTTACTTAAAATCTGATGTTGATCCTCGAGTTCCAGTAATTCCTCCGGCACCTCTCTTCCTTTCTCTCTCCCTCTCTACCTCCCCAGCAGAAAAATCAATTGGTAGGAAGCGAGGACAGCAGACGACAAGGAGAGGGAGGGCGTGTAACTCCTGCTTCAGGCACTAGCACTCTCTCTGTGGAGGATCGTTCTCACACCTCGAGTGACAAACGTTCTGATATTCGCGTTTTTTCCCTTTTTTTCTTGATCACCGCATTGCCAGATATATCGGGGCGCATTTTTCTAATCTGCTTTTTTGGTGTTTAAATTTGCGCATTCACAGGTTTATGTACCGTAATTTAACCCAGTTTAACCTAACATGAGAAAACTCTTTCATTTTTTCCCTTCTAGACTTATTTCTTATTAATATGTCTAGTCAGGGTAATGATATGGTTAAGCTAATGTAATCTATTTATAAGATGCTTCTATGCTAATCAATCATAATAGATTGAAAGATAAATATTGAATTAGATTAGTTTTTATTTCTTACATTAAATCACATTATGAGATTACCATGTCCCCAGCAGCCCCTAGAGGACGTGGACGTTGACGTTGACGTGGACGTTGACGTTGACGTGGACGTTGACGTTCTTGGGCAAAGAACCCTTACCCCAAGGCTGTTAATTGGCTCCTCCGATAAGTATTACTCTCCTAAAATCATTGATATTAACCCTTCAGGATAGCCCCCAGGTGAATTAGTTTCTAATGAACGACAACTAATGGTTAATTTTCACATGTATTAAACGGTTCATTCAAAAATAAATTGGATAAACAGAATTATTTTAAATATCGTGTTCAGTAAGTCTGGTAAGACACCATCTCCAAGGAGCTCAATGTTTACGATACTGATAATCAGTACAGTTTGTGTTATACACTATATTTATAAAACAATTAGTCAGAATTTACATTGGTTCGATGATCAGTATTTTATTTTGTGATTGAACTGAGGCGGCGAAGTCAATGCAGGAGAATTTGTGGGACTTAATAGGTGCTCTTCTAACAATATTATTTAAGATGTTGATAGATGGGGTACTTTTGGTATTTTCAAGCAGTTCTTACAAATTGTGTTGCGTCAGTGTGTTCTGTTGCAGCTCTCTATATAGAAATTAAGCTCTGGGTTAATGAGTCCTGTAGACAGAGAGTGCACAGTAGAAAGTGTGAATATTTTATGTTTAGCAAATTTAAATTTGTGAATAAGTGTTTGTGTGTATGTGTACTCACCTAGTTGTGGTTACAGGGGTCGAGTCACAGCTCCTGGCCCCACCTCTTCGCTGGCCGCTACTAGGTCACTCTACCCGCTCCATGATCTTTATCATACCTATTCTTAAAACTATGTATGGATCCTACCTCCACTACATCACTTCCCAAACTATTCCACTTCCCGACAACTCTGTGACTAAAGAAATACTTCCTAACATCCCTGTGATTCATCTGAGTCTTCCACTTCCATCTGTGACCCCTTGTTGTTGTGTCCCATCTCTGGAACATCCTGTCTCTGTCCACCTTGTCGATTCCTCTCACTATTTTGTATGCCATTATAATATCCCCCCTATCTCTCCTGTCCTCCAGTGGCGTCAGATCGATTTCCCTTAACCTCTCCTTGTAGGACATACCCCTTACTTCCGGGACCAGTCTAGTTGCAAACCTTTGCACTTTCTCTAGTGCAGCACCAGTTTGGGTTCCAAACTGGTTTTGGGCTGCATATTCCAATATGGGCCTAACGTACACAGTGTACAGAGTCCTGAACGATTCCCTATTAAGATGTTGGAATGCTGTTCTTAAGTTTGCCAGGCGCCCGTATGCTGCAGCAGTTATTTGGCTGAAGTGCGCCTCAGTAGATGTACCTGGTGTTGTAATCACCCCAAGGTCCTTTTCCTAGAGTGAGGTTTGCAGTCTCTGGCCCCCCTAGACTGTACTCCGTCTGCGGTCTTCTTTGTCCTTCCCCAATCTTCATGACTTTGCACTTGGTGGGCTTGAACTCCAGGAGCCAGTTGCTGGACCAGGCTTGCAGCCTGTTCAGATCCCTTTGTAGTTCTGCCTGGTCCTCGTCCGATTAAATTCTTCTCATCAACTTCACATCATCTGCAAACAGGGACATTTCAGAGTCTATTCCTTCCGTCATGTCGTTCACAAATACCAGAAACAGCACCGGTCCCAGGACTGATCCCTGTGGAATCCGGCTCATCACAGGCGCCCACTCTGATGCCTCGCCACGGACCATGACTCGCTGCTGTCTTCCTGACAGGTATTCCCTGATCCATTGCAGTGCCTTCCCTGTTATCCCTGCCTGGTCCTCTATCTTTTGCATAGAACTCCAGTAGGTTTGTGACACAGGATTTCCCGTCCCTGAAACCGTGCTGACTGTCGTTGATAAGCTCATTCCTTTCTAGGTGCTCCACCACTCTTCTCCTGATAATCTTCTCCATGACCTTGCATACTATACATGTCAGTGACACTGATCTGTAGTTTAGTGCTTCATGTCTCTCTCCTTTTTTAAAAAATGGGACTACATTTGCTGTCTTCCATACCTCAGGTAGTCATGTGTTGAAGATTGTTGTTAGTGGTACACATAGTGCCTCAGCTTCCTCTCTCAGGACCCATGGAGAGATGTTATCCGGACCCATCGCCTTTGAGGTATCCAGACGCGTTTTATTCCTGTCAGTCAGGCAGAGTGGCCAGGTGTGTTTAGACAGTAGGTTAAGCACAGCGGAGGAAACAAGATTTAGCCGTGTGAGTATGTGGTCATGGGTAAGTTTTTTTTAGTATATACCATAGGTGTTTTTGCCTGCTGGTAACTAGTCTACCAGGCAGAAGTGAAGGGGGGTGTCATGGAGCCTCCCTGTTTATAAATGTATACAAAATTTTTGTCACTAGTAGCAGTGTGCTAGTGAGTTAATGTGAACTGGAGTTTGGTGGATTTTTTTTAGTAAATTGTAAGTTGTATATAAGTTACTCATTATTATATTAGATATATTTTTATATAGGTGAGTTTTTGTATCCTTCCTAACACTATATTAATTATTTGCACTCATGCTTCATAATTTGTATGAGTGCAAGCTGGACCTAGAGTGGCTATGTTTTTGTCAGTGTAATTTAAATGGCCCTAGACAGCAGACTGAGCAGACATTTAGAAGCTAGAACCTTTCTATTTAAGTTACGATATCAAAGTCGTAACATAGCTCTCTTATCAGCCTCTTCACTTCTTCCTCGGTTGTATATATTGTGTCCAACACAATACATGTGTGTGTGTGTGTGTGTGTGTTTCCTGGAACCTGAATGGGCAATCATTCTTTGAGCTGATTTTCTGCTGAGTAACAACAGGATCAAGGTCCTTAGCTGTTGTTGATCCGAATGCACACATACCGTGGGTGAGGTTTATACACATACCGTGGGTGAGGTTTATACACAGATACCGTGGGTGAGGTTTATACACACATACCGTGGGTGAGGTTTATACACACATACCGTGGGTGAGGTTTATACACAGATACCGTGGGTGAGGTATATACACAGATACCGTGGGTGAGGTATATACACAGATACCGTGGGTGAGGTATATACACAGATACCGTGGGTGAGGTATATACACAGATACCGTGGGTGAGGTTTATACACAGATACCGTGGGTGAGGTATATACACAGATACCGTGGGTGAGGTGTGGGCAGATACCGTGAGTGAGGTGTGGACAGATACCGTGGGTAAGGCGTGGGCAGATACCGTGAGTGAGGTGTGGGCAGATACCGTGAGTGAGGTGTGGACAGATACCGTGGGTGAGGTGTGGACAGATACCGTGGGTGAGGTGTGGACAGATACCGTGGGTGAGGTGTGGTCAGATACCGTGGGTGAGGTGTGGACAGATACCGTGGGTGAGATGTGGACAGATACCGTGGGTAAGGCGTGGGCAGATACCGTGAGTGAGGTGTGGGCAGATACCGTGAGTGAGGTGTGGACAGATACCGTGGGTGAGGTGTGGACAGATACCGTGGGTGAGGTGTGGACAGATACCGTGGGTGAGGTGTGGTCAGATACCGTGGGTGAGGTGTGGACAGATACCGTGGGTGAGATGTGGACAGATACCGTGTGTGAGGTGTGAAAAGATATCGTGGGTGAGGTGTATACAGATACCGTGGGTGAAGTGTGGACAGATACCGTGGGTGAGGTATGGACAGATACCGTGGGTGATGTGTAGACATATAACGTGGGTGAGGTGTGGACAGATACCGTGGGTGAGGTGTGGACAGATACCGTGGGTGAGGTGTGGTCAGATACCGTGGGTGAGGTGTGGACGGATACCGTGGGTGAGATGTGGACAGATACCGTGTGTGAGGTGTGAAAAGATATCGTGGGTGAGGTGTAGACAGATACCGTGGGTGAAGTGTGGACAGATACCGTGGGTGAGGTATGGACAGATACTGTGGGTGATGTGTAGACATATAACGTGGGTGAGGTGTGGACAGATACCGTGGGTGAGGTGTGGACAGATACTGTGGGTGATGTGTAGACATATAACGTGGGTGAGGTGTGGACAGATACCGTGGGTGAGGTATGGACAGATACCGTGGGTGAGGTATGGACAGATACCGTGGGTGAGGTGTGGACAGGTCAGATAATACTATAAACTGATCGGGAATATTTAAGGAATATAATAGCACATTTTTTGAGAGATTTCTCACTCTTTTTAAATTTCATAATGAGAAATATCTCGCTGGAATATACGTATTGTTTTTTTTTTTCGGAAGTGAGACCTTTGAGTTGTATTTAATTATATTTTCTAAAGGTGCGAAAAAAGCTAAATTCTTAGGAAAGGTAATTAGGAGAAACCTTTGGACGCTCGTCTCGTTAAAATGTCTAAACCAATCTAGTTAAATTTAGGATTTATATGGAATCTACCTCTTAGAATCGTACTCCATTTATAAGATGAATGCTGGAGCGCGAGCATCCACACACACACACACACAGACACACACACACACACACACACACAAACTAAACTAAAGGAGACAGTATCAGATGCAATCTTCCCACAGGGATATCAGATCCTGAGGAAAGATAGAAGGAGCCGGGGGGGAGGAGGGGTCGCACTGCTTGTAAGGAACCGTTGGAAATTTGAGGAAATGGAAGGAATGGAGGTGTGTAGAGAAAGGGACTACATAGTAGGTACCATCCAGTCTGGGGAACACAAGATAATCATTGCAGTGATGTATAACCACCACAGAACTGCAGGAGGCCAGGTGAGGAATATGATGAGAACAACAGAGCGATGGTGGACACTCTGGCGGAGGTGGCAAGAAAAGCGCACATGAGCAGAGCGAAGCTACTGGTCATGGGCGATTTCAACCACAGGGAGATCGACTGGGAGAACCAAGAACCACATGGGGTCCAGAAACTTGGAGAGCCAAGATGATGGATGCGGTACTGGAAAACCTGATGCACCAACATGTCAGGGACACGACCAGAGTGAGAGGAGAAGATGAACCAGCAAGACTGGACCTTGTATTCACCCTGAACAGCTCAGATATTGAATACATAACACACGAGAGCCCCCTGGGAGCCAGTGACCATATGGTGCTGAGCTTTGAGTACATTGTAGAGCTACAGGTGGAGAGGGAAAACGGTACCGAAAGAGACAAACCAGATTTTAAAAGAGGAAACTACACAGGCATGAGGAATTTCCTGCAGGAGGTTCAGTGGGAAAGGAAAATGGATGGACAGACAATAAATGAAATGATGGAATACGTAGGGTCAAAGTGCAAGGAGGCAGAGGAACGGTTTATACCCAGAGGAAAAAGATTAAACAGGAAGGCCAGAAAGAGCCCCTGGTTTACCCAAAGGTGCAGGGAGGCAAAGACTCAGAGTGTCAGAGAATGGAAAAGGTACAGAAGGCAAAGAACCCAAGTAAACAAAGAGAGTAGTAGAAGAGCTAGAAACGAGTATGCACAGGTACGGAGGAGGCCCAGAAACAGTACGAAAACGACATAGCATCGAAAGTTAAGTCCGACCCGAAGCTCATGTACAGTCACATCAGAAGGAAAACAACAGTTAAAGACCAGGTGATAAGGCTGAGGAGAGAAGATGGGGAACTCACAAGCAATGATCAAGAGGTATGTGAGGAGCTCAACTTGAGGTTTAAGGAAGTATTCACAGTGGAGGAAGGAAGGCAGCTGGGTAGACAGGATGGGGTGCGTCACCAACAAGGGATGTATCAAGAGCTAGAGGGCATACACACAACTGAGGAGGAGGTGAAGCAGTTACTCAGTGACCTTGATACCTCAAAGGCGATGGGTCCGGACAATATCTCCCCGTGGGTTCTTCGGGAAGGAGCTGAGGTACTGAGTGTGCCACTTACCATAATATTCAACACATCCCTTGAAAATGGGCAGATACCTGAGGTATGGAAGAAGGCCAATGTAGTCCCCATCTTTAAAAAGGAGACAGAAAAGAGGCACTAAACTATAGACCGGTGTCACTTACATGTATAGTGTGCAAAGTCCTGGAAAATCATCAGGAAAAGAATGGTGGAGCACCTCGAGCTGAACAGGATAATAAACACCAGACAGCACGGATTCCGGGAAGGCAAATCCTGTGTAACAAACCTCCTAGAGTTCTATGATAAAGTAACAGAGGTAAGGCAAGAGAGAGAAGGGTGGATTGATTGCATTTTCCTGGACTGCAGGAAGGCCTTCGACACAGTTCCTCACATGAGATTAGTAAAGAAGTTGGAAGAACAAGCACGTATAACAGGAAGGGCACTGGAATGGATCAGGAATACCTCACAGGGGGCAACAACGGGTCATGGTGCGTGATGAGGTATCACAGTGGGCGCCTGTGACGAGCGGCGTACCGCAGGGGTCAGTCCTAGGACCAGTGTTATTCTTGGTATATGTAAACAACATGACGGATGGGATAGACTCAGAAGTGTCTCTGTTCGCAGATGATGTGAAATTAATGAGGAGAATCACATCGGAAGAGGACCAAGCAGGACTTCAAACAGACCTGGACAAGCTTGACATCTGGTCTAGCAACTGGCTTCTCGAATTCAATCCCACCAAATGCAAAGTCATGAAGATCGGAGAAGGACAAAGAAGACCGCTGACAGAGTACAGGCTAGGTGGACAAGGGCTACAGACCTCGGCAAAGGAGAAAGACCTTGGGGTGAGTATAACGCCAAGTACGTCTCCGGAGGCACACATCAAACAGATAACTGCGGCAGCATATGGGCGACTGGCAAACCTAAGATTAGCGTTCCGTTACCTAAACAAGGAATCGTTCAAGACACTGTACACCATGTACGTCAGGCCCATACTAGAATATGCAGCACCAGTCTGGAACCCACACCTGGTCAAGCACGTAAAGAAACTAGAGAAAGTGCAAGGTTTGCGACAAGGCTAGTTCCACAACTCAGGGTCTGTCCTATGAAGAAAGGTTGAGGGAAATAGGACTAACAACACTGGAGGAAAGAAGGGTCAGAGGAGACATGATAACGACATACAAAATACTGCGGGGAATCGACAAGGTAGACAGTGACAGGATGTTCCAGAGAGGGAACACAGAAACAAGGGGACACAACTGGAAGCTGAAGACTCAGATGAGTCAAAGGGATGTTAGGAAGCATTTCTTCAGCCACAGAGTAGTCAGGAAGTGGAATAGTCTAGAGAAAGATATAGTGGAGGCAGGAACCATACATAGTTTTAAGACGAGGTATGATAGAGCTCATGGAGCAGGGAGAGCAGAGACCCAGTAGCGGACAGCGAAGAGGCGGGGCCAGGAGCTGAGTCTCGACCCCTGCAACCACAATTAGGTGAGTACACACACAGTCACAGAGTGGTCAGGAAGTGGAATAGCTTGGGAAGTGATGTAGTGGAGGCAGGATCCATTCATAGCTTCAAGAAGAGGTATGACAAAGCTCATGGAGCAGGGAGAGTGACCCAGTAGCGCCCAGTGAAGAGGCGGGGCCAGGAGCTGAGTCTTGATCCCTGCAACCACAATTAGGTAAGTACAATTAGGTGAGTACACACACACACAGTACACATGTGAGGAGCTGCTCCAGTGGTAAATATAGTTAGATCTCATTTCAATTATGCTGCACAATTCTGGTCACCGCATTGCAGGATTTACATAAATGCGCTGGATAACGTACAGAGGTTCAAAACGTTAATCCCATATATTAGAAATCTTTCCTAAGAGGATAGAGTGTGGATAGTGTGTATATGACTGAGGTATATAAATGAAAAACAGAAATAAAGGGGAAGTAAATAACGAACAAAAAAATATTTAACCAAAGCAGGACTCACAGCAATGGGTTTAAATTTGAAAAAAATAGATTTTGAAAGGCAATAGATGTGTGGATGAGCACCGTCATTGAAGCTAAAACCTTCTGTAGCCTTACAAACAAGTTAAATAAATACAGAAGAGGGTGTGGGTGGGTGTGAGTTGGTCTTACCTAGCTTGGCAGTAGGCCTGCTGCAGTTCTTTCCAATATTCTTAAATCATGTTTCATCAAAATTTAAAGCAATAGTAATATAATGGGTCATTAAAAACTGATTCCCCATTATAAAGTAACTAAAGAATCCTTCAAGGACATTAACCAACATATTCTTACTGAAGAAGAAAATATATAATTAAGCATGTGGATTATGACAGACAGTAGCTTCCCGTCATGTTAGATCTGAAATGACCATGATAGAGTACCTCCAGTGTGCTTCCCGTCATGTTGGATGTGAAATGACCATGATAGAGCACCTCCAGTGTGCTTCCCGTCATGTTAGATCTGAAATGACCATGATAGAGCACCTCCAGTGTGCTTCCCGTCATGTTAGATCTGAAATGACCATGATAGAGCACCTCCAGTGTGCTTCCCGTCATGTTGGATCCGAAATTACCATGATAGAGCACCTCCAGTGTGCTTCCCGTCATGTTGGATCCGAAATGACCATGATAGAGCACCTCCAGTGTGCTTCCCGTCATGTTGGATCCGAAATGACCATGATAGAGCACCTCCAGTGTGCTTCCCGTCATGTTGGATCCGAAATGACCATGATAGAGCACCTCCAGTGTGCTTCCCGTCATGTTGGATCTGAAATGACCATGATAGAGCACCTCCAGTGTGCTTCCCGTCATGTTGGATCTGAAATGACCATGATAGAGCACCTCCAGTGTGCTTCCCGTCATGTTGGATTCGAAATGACCATGATAGAGCACCTCCAGTGTGCTTCCCGTCATGTTGGATCTGAAATGACCATGATAGAGCACCTCCAGTGTGCTTCCCGTCATGTTGGATCCGAAATGACCATGATAGAGCACCTCCAGTGTACTAACACCGTGATGGAAGCTTTCACAATGCTCCTCACTAATTAGATGAAAAGCAGCCCAGGTGAGGAATAGAGTGAATTTACAGGGACATAGGTCACCACAGTGTTGTGTAGACGTCTATCCTGTTTTGCAGTAACTCTGTATAACTGTTCTTTTTCTTCTTAGGAAGTTCTGGGCAACGTATTTGAAAGCTTCCCATGTAGTCATTCAAGAGGAGTCAGTTTTGGTAAATTAAGACACATATGCAACACTTGGGTATCTTTATTGAGGAAACGTTTCGCCCCACAGTGGCTTCATCAGTCCTATCCTTTTCCTCAATGAAGATAACCATGTGTTGCAAATGTGTCTAATTTACCAACTTGTCGGTTCTCTGTACCATTTATCTACATTCCGGAGTCAGTTTTGACAGGTAGACTGGCTACAACAAATACCCCAGCCTAATGTTCTGGCGAAACGTTTCCTCAATAAAGATTCCCAAGTGTTGCATATGTGTCTAATTTAACAATGAAATCCTGCCCCTTCACCATCCATAGCTTTTACAAAGATTTTCATTAGGCCCAACTTTATATGCAAAGGTGAAAGAAATATCTTATGTTGTATGTTAAATATTCTTGGAATAGGGTCCTACCAGACCTGGAGTCACTTTTACAGGAATTCGTTTTTTCAAATTCCCCCTTAAACATAAATAATTACTGATATTTTTTATTGAATTACCTGTCTAAGCAACCCGTCCTCCAGAATTCTTACCATAAGAGTGAAAATACATAAACGCCACCTGTCTTCTATCATTTCTTTGCAGTCAAATAAATGCATAAAAAATATAGGTTAAAATATATTGATCTAACCAATATTAACTTAATTTAGCCTAACCAGACCTCACTAACACAACGAACTCACTAATATAAAAACATAACAATCACGGATTTCTCTACCATAATCACCTCCCTAACACACAAGGACCTAACTAATACGCAAGGATTTCTAACACACAGCACCTATAAAGTACATAATGACTTCACTCGTACACAAGAGCCTCCATAAAACACAAGGATCTCTCTAACACACGGGGCTTCTGAAATACAAGAACCTCTATAAAATACAATGACCTCTCAAAGACATATGGGTCCTATAATATAAAAATACCTCTGTAAAATACAAGGAACCCTAAAACACAGAGACCACTCGAAAACATGAAACATAAAGACTTCCCAAACACACAGGGACCTGTCTGAAACACACAGGGACCTGTCTGAAACACACACGGACCTGTCTGAAACACACAGGGACCTGTCTGAAACATACAGGGACCTGTCTGAAACACTAAGACCTCTATGAAACATGACCACTCAAACACACAAAGACCTCTCAAACACACAGGGTCCTGTCTGAAACACGATAACCTGTATAAAACACAAAGACCTCTCAAACACACAGGGTCCTGTCTGAAACACGATGACCTGTATAAAACACAAAGACCTCTCAAACACACAGGGTCCTGTCTGAAACACGATGACCTGTATAAAACACAAAGACCTCTCAAACACAGAGGTATATCTGAAACACAAAGACCTTTACAAAACACAAGAGCCTCTCTCAGCAGTTTAAAAAGACGAAATGCAAATTCCGCAGGTATAATGACTTTCAAATAACTGATGGGGAAACAAAGAGGCACAGTTGGTTTATGTTGTGTACGATGCTGGGCAGTGTTTGTGATGGCTCTCTCGGGACGTCTGTCCAAAATGTTTTTGGAATTCATTATTATTATACAAGAGAGGCTTTTTTCCCTTCAAGATGCTGCCGCTGATTTAGCAAAGCATAAATATTAAAAATATTCAAACAATGCAGAATCGTAGTAGAAAAATGACGTTACACACACACACGTGTGTGTGTGTTATATATATATATATATATATATATATATATATATATATATATATATATATATATATATATATATATATATATTATATATATATATATATATATATATATATATATATATATATATATATATATATACAAAAGATCACAGTAAACAGGTGATATCAAAATATGCAAGACAACCACTATGAAAAAATAGAAGAATTCCAAGCGCTTTCGTGACTACTCACATTATCAAGGAACTATGAGTTCCTTGATAATGTGAGTCACCTTTTTCATATTTCTTACTATATATATATATATATATATATATATATATACTATATTCTTCTTCTTCTTTCAACACGTCGGCGTTTCCCACCGAGGCAGGGTGGCCCAAAATGAAAAACGAAAATTTTCCTTTTACATTTAGTAATATATACAGGAGAAGGGGTTACTAGCACCTTGCTCCCGGCATTTAGTCGCTTCTTACGACACGCATGGCTTACGGAGGAAGAATTCTGTTCCACTTCCCCATGGAGATGAAATAGAACAGACTGTAAATGAAGAAACCAGGTGTGTATATATATGCTTTACATAAGTAGTGTGACCTAGTGGTAAGTACAAGACGTACCTGAAACTTGCATGTTTGAGACAGAAAGACACCAACAATCTACCATCATAAAAAATTAGTTTCCGTTTATCATTGCAGGATGTAGTACCTCCTGGGTGTGCTGTCTAAGTACTACCACAGGACAGAGTACCTCCTGAAATGGTTGCTGTCTACCAACCTACTACCACAGGAAGTAGACCTCCTGGTGAGTTGCTGTCTACCAATCTACTTACCACAGGACAGAGTCTCACTGAGGTGGTTGCTGTCTACAACCTACTGCACAGGACGGTAGTACCTCCCTGGGTGGTTGCTGTCTACCAACCTACTACCACAGGACAGTAGTACCTCCTGGGTGGTTGCTGTCTACCAACCTACTACCACAGGACGGTAGTACCTCCCTGGGTGGTTGCTGTCTACCAACCTACTACCTAGAATATACTATATATATATATATATAAAATCATACTCGACGTGTGAAGTATTCGAACCCTGGCGTTCACTAACGATTCTTTAGGGAATCGTTAGTGTAGTGGGAGATAATATTGCCATTATCTCCGACAGATGAAGGAAGGCGGGCGGGGGTTCATGGTCGGAGGGGGTAAGGGTGCGTTGTTGGAAGAGGTGGGGGGTCCGTTGTTGGAGGAGGTAGGGGTCTGTTGTTGGAGGGGGTGGGGGGCACATCATCAGTGCTGGATGAACCAGTGAGGCGGATATGCAAATGAGGTAATTATCGGAGGGAGTGGCGGAGCAGCACTGTCTCCCAACCCATATAAAGTCTTTAGTTCTTTGAAAAGTAAACCTTTAAATTTATTTACATTTTTTTGGTGTAGTAAATACCCCCCCTACAACTCTTAATATTCTGAAAGGTATTACAAAAAAAATCAGCTTTAAATAAGTAATTTCCAAAGTAATTTCCAAGACTGAGATTGTATTGTCACTAAGATCTCGGGAATCCTTGCCACCAAATTAGCGCTGGAGGACCAGGGTGTTACGATAAGCCTCCGGAGAAGAGTCTCGTCGCTAATATTACCTGGCATGTTTATAATTAGGTCCCGTAGCATCTTAGAAGGAAGCTGGAGACCCAATTTCTAGCTCTTGTCTTTGTTGTCGAAAATCTTTGGAAAGATAATATTTTAATGAATTTATTATAGATTTACCACTAAAAATATTCTTGCCAAGAAATAGTACGTATGATGCTGTCATAAAGACTGTAGATAAGTGGCCCAGAGAACCGTCAGAATGATGAATTAAACACTTGTGCCAACACTTGGGTAACTTTATTGAGGAAACGTTTCGCACACAGTGACTTTCTCAGTCCAATGCAGAGAATGGTGGAAGATGAGGAAAAGTTTGAGGTAATCAGTCCCTCAGCCCGGAGTCGATGTGATCAGTTCATCAATGTTGATAAGAGCACAGCATATGTGAAGAGGAGCTTGTATACTGTAGACAGGTGAGGTGAAGCAGTCGTAGACGGTGTCACCATGAATAAATCCACGGGTGGAAGTAGTCATGTATATAGGTTAGGAATGATTACCTCAAACTCCTCCTTATCTTCACCTTTCTCTGCATTGGACTGAGAACCACTAGCTGGCGAAACGTTTCCACAAAGATACCCAAGTGTTGCAGATGTTTCTAATTCATAGTCCTAAAGAATCTAGGTTGTGTCTATTCTTCTCTAGAAAATAATGAATATCCAGCCTTTGACACTGTAGACTACAGTATCTTGCTGCTGATACTAGAACATTGCAGAATCAGAGGTCATGCTCGTAACAGTCAGACGTCAGCAAGTAACCATCAATAACACTACTTCATCTCTCCAAACTATCAACATTAGGGGGTGCCACAGGGTAACGTCCTTGGCCCTCTATTATTTTTCATCTATATAAATGACCTACTAAATGCCTTCCAGGAACTTAAACCAGTCATATATGTAGATGACACAACATTCGTCTTATCGAATCCTGATAGAGTTGTCCCCAATAAGAGCCAGGATGGCCACCAACAAACTTACTCTCATTGTTGACAAGACCTCCTTCATGTTGTTTGGGAATAAAGCTAAATGTACTCAGTGTATCGTAAAAAAAAATAATAATTTTCACATAGTAAGATAGGACGAGGGGGAAAATTCTTAAGTATACACTCTGACTGCATCCTGATATTCGAATCTCACATCCAACACATATCTAAGAAAAAAATAAAAACCGTGAGCATTCTATCTCAAGCAACATTTCACGTTCTGCACTACTTAATAATTTATACCTTCCTCATTTATGGTATCTGTTCTTGGGGATCAACCTCTTTTTAAGGAAGTAAGTAAGAGTTTATTCAGGTATACACAAATAGTCACATTGATTATCATACATAACAGCATATGTGTAGAGAACCCAGGATAACCCAAAAATGTCAGTAACTTATTTCCATTGGGAGTCATTATATTTCCATTATGTTACCCATCAGAAATCAGATATTAGAATAATCACCAAATTTAGCTTCAGACAACTCGCATCCCCATAATAGAAGGAGTGAATGTTTTCCTTACAAAACATTCACTCCTACTACTATGCATTCTATATACTCGTATATATGAGACACTGAGTACGATCTTCAGCCCAGCGCTCCGACTCTTCCTGGAGAGCTGCAACAGAACACAAAAACACAATACAAGAAGTACCACTTTAACATACCAAGTGTTAGAATCTACCTATGTAAGAACTCCACTCTAATAAAGGCCTTAAAATTCAGGACTCCCTCCCAGAAGATGCAAAAAAAATTTCCCTTCTGCCACCTCGTTCAAGAAACAAAAACTTGAAAAGCACCTCCTTCATTTAACCTAAATTCTGCCTTGACTAATTAAGTTAAAACCCAGTTTATCCAGTGGCTATAAGTTTATTTAAGTTTGTCCGAAATACTTTGTACTGCCAGGGGCTACCTGGAGTCTACCTGGGTCTGTCTGTAAAGTATATGCTAATAATGTCAGCTAATCCAGTGTCGATTGTGCAATGTTCTTTATGAAATAAAGGTTATTATTATTATTATTATTATTATTATAATTATTATTATTATTATTATTATTATTATTATTATTATTATTATTATTATTATTATTATTATTATTATTATTATTATTATTATTATTATTATTATAATTATTATTATTATTATTATTATTATTATAATTATTATTACACGTGATGACACCTGATGAAACATGATCTGCACAACATGTAGATAACATCTACCTTTATGCTGAAGATTTTGATCTCAGTTGTCCAACCAATTTTTAACGCCTCCAACAACTTCCTCACCTCCTCCAACACTCTTCTTACCTTCTTCTACATCCTTTTATTTAATCTCCTCCAACACGCTTCTTATCTCTTTCAAAGCTTTTCTTACCTTCTCCAACACCAATCGCCAGTATCTCTCACTGTATCTAAGTCGATTACGCTGGGCGTAGTTTGCGCCCAGCGTATTCATTCGCTTTGTCGCTGCTGCAAATCCTTAAGTAGTTATCGTCCTAGGTAAGGAATCTTCCACTACAGCTGTGATTCTTCTATGGTGGCTTCCTAATTTAACTGAGGCGTTGAATAAGTTTTAAACTCATTTAGGTGTTACTAGCAAACTCTTCCAGTGACGTCCGGAGATCATTGGTGGATCTTAAATTTAGTTCAGTTATCAGTTCGTCTGTGAAAGGTAATCTCTGTGATCCTGGGTTAAAGAATAATCTAGTTCTCAATGATCTTTTTCTCTCCTTAACCGTTGCAACTGCAGTAGGGACTCCACCTCCTCCTCGATAATGTTGATCCGTTTACCACTACCTAAGACTTGGGTTTAACTTACTCGGAGCTGTGTTACCACTAGTCTAGTTTTCTTTCAAGTTCTCATAAATATTTCCCATCATGGCAAACATTCTCTAAAGGAGGTTTTGCAATACCTTGCATAATGATCTCCAAAACAATTAAGACATTACTTCCAGTTCTTTGTCAACGGTGTCTGCTTCTAAATGTGTCGTCTGGGTAACTCGTACTAGTGTTTTCACCTACTAGAACTTGCATCACGCTACCCAAACAGTTTTAGTTTTTTTTTAATGAATCTACATTGGTGGCATCTTCTTTTGGGTATATTATGAGTGTAATATCGCTGGTGCAATTATCTAAATCTATCAGCAGAGTTTCTAAATTTTTTCTCAAGTTTACTTTCGGTTGGTGGCTTTTCAATTTCCCAAAAGTCCAGATCAGCAACGAGATTATCCAACAAATCAAATATTTGTGTCACATCGAAATGACTGACCAGCTCTGTGATTCTAGTCAGTTTCTTGTGGATCATAGTTCCTGTGGCTGTGATCCATGCGTGATCTATCCACTTATGCAGATTAGTTTACACCCATCAATTATACAGGCTAAGAATTATTATTCTATCTCAGCTCATGGCAAAGCCCAGCCCTATATTACCACCCTCTCAGATGCCACCCACAAGAGTCGACTAACACCCAAGTACCTACTTACTACTAGGTGAACAGGGGCAGCAGGTGAAAGGCAAAATGACCTACGTTTGCCCAACAGGTATTCAGTTTGTGAGATGCTTCTCAGATTCATGACCTCTAACATAAATTTTACTAGGCTAGTTTCATCATTTTTTCCAAGTTCATTATACTGATCAAGATGGCTCGTTTTATTCCCGGTATCCCCGAATGACTCTTTTAAGAGGCATTTACCATGGACATAGTTGGCCTTAAGTTTGAACCATAAATACTGCAATTCGTGACACCAGGAAAATCAGCTGTATCATCAACTCAACAAATCTGTGAATGCAGTGTGATTCATTAGGACTTCATCTATTGCAGGTAAATTTAATTGCGACAAACTAGACAAATTGACTAGGGAGTGACGATGCTGCGACCAGCTGAATGCAGACTATGAGTCTGCTGACCTTAATGACTTAATTTGCTTCTTATATATTAATATATCGACTTTACGTTCTGATTTTTTTTTCATAGATTTCTGCCTAGAAAAGCTTAACTTTCTTATAGGTTTTACCTTTTACAATGGTCTTTAACTCATACAGCCAGTAGCACCAGTCTCATAAAACTTCCGTCTGTCTTCCAAAGAGTGCTATACATTCTTGTACGTTATCACAGTCTACATTATCAGTGGTTCACGTATCTACACGCGTTTCTACCTTTGTTTACAAGCCCTTTAAATGCTGCTGCTGACCATCTTCTTTTAGCACGACATCAACAGTTGGTTTATCATTTGATATATCTGATGCCACTGTAACAATAATAATTCCTAATAAATGTAAACGACGTACATTGTTATGAACACTCTATAATCTTAATATTAATACAGAAGAAACGTAAAATTACAAATACAGTCAGATGAGGACAGGTGAAACACGTCACCATTCTACTGGTACACGAAAGGTTACAATGTTGTTACGTCTTAAGATACACTGTTAACTATCAGTGTTGTGCCATTGTGGTTCACAATTTATGAGTAAATTAAATGTAATAGGCTACGAATCTCTATATCTGGAGCCTTTGAACATATAAGAGCTAAATGGCTATAACTATGACCATAATTTTTAAAGGGGTGGACCGGTAAGCCAGCGGAAGTATTCGGTCAGTTGACCAGAAGCTCCAGCTGTGGGTCATCATATGACTAAGACCCTCGTCAGGAAATCTTGTCCTGTTTCCTGACGAACCTTACCTAACCTTTGAACATATGATGGCTTAACCTAGGAATCCCATATTTATAGTTAGTGAGAAATTACACTTCCTAATCTAGATAAATATATTCGCTAAGTGTTAATAAATCCGGCTCGTAGGTACGACCCGGAGCAAAAATAAAATGAGTACACAGCACGAAATGTAGATATAGTCATTCCTCAAAAGCTTATAATTAACCGATCGACACCGAATGATAAAATGAGGTATCCTACTTCTTTCGTAGTTAGCAACACCCAGGATACCTGTTTGTATACAAATGGACCAGTCTGACTGACTTCTTGATGTGTCACAGTGAGCCATGGTACCACCTGGGTACCAAGCCTGCAGGTATGGGCACCATATCCACAACCTCGTTCGAAGATTCACGAGAAATATTTTGGGAAACTCTTGAAGTCTTCTCTGATGTCAGGTGTTTAGAGGCTTCGCTGTGTAAGTGAATAGATAATCTCACCCTCCAGAACCAATATAAACATTCCATATCTGGTAATTAGACATAGAACCATGAGGACCAGCTTCACTCTTGCGCTCACTTGAGCTTCGAAGTCTGTCTCTAGATAAAGGCTTCTGGGGGCACTGCCCAAGTGAACGTGCCCCTCAGACTGGAGACTAAACTAACCTTTTTCTTGGAAGTTTTCTGTAATCTTGTAATCAATGAGACTCAGGGAAGTTTGAAGAATAAATGCAAGATTAATCATAATTAATTGCTAATTTACTTCAGGCTATATCAAAAAATATAATCACTTAAATTTGATTTTTTTATTAACACATAGACCGTTTCCCACCAAGGAAGGGTGGCCACCAAGGCAGGGTGGCCACCAAGGCAGGGTGGCCCGACAAAGAAAAACTTTCATCATCACTCGCTCCATCCCTCCTGATATAAGGAGTAAATTAATATACTACCAGTTTAGGGTTTTCACCCAGTTAATAACTGCCTCTATCAAATTCCTGAAAAATGTTGAACCATGACTATGGCGACAACTAAAAGAAATTTAACGAAGGACAAAGATATCTTATGACACAGGTGACGCCTGAGAGCCTAAGGTTATCCTCTAGTTATGAGGGTAGGAAGGCGTTCCTAGGCTACCTCTGTGGAATCTAGAAGTTCAGGCGACTAGTATTGTGGAAGGTCAGGCAGGAAGACCTACGGATATGGACACAGAAATATCCTCCAGATATGAGCGTGGTCTGTAAACCGCTGCCAGTTTTATAATTAGTGACACTGACGCCAGCATCTCTCCCAACCCCAACAGTTTCAATAATATTCCAATCTCTGATAATTAATTTCCCTCCCCGACGCACCAGTCTTATATAACTATTCTCCCGTACTCCAATAATGCTGGTATTTTAATTAATTAGGGTTAAAACCTATCTGAAATTAATATTAAAGCCATGATTCCCTGGTGTTTACCGATTGAATGAAAGGTCAATAGCTTTATTTACATGCAGGAAATTAAAAATACTCCATTAATTACTCAACATATCTTCGATAGGAAATTTGATCTATGTGCCATACATAGGGGGGATTACCAATAGACCCCTGGCTGTCATCAATAGGGAGCTGGATAGGCAAGATCCACACCTAGGCTGTGGTTCGTACGTTGGTTTGAGTTTTGCCAGCAGAAACAGCCTAGTTGATCAGTCCCTGATCCACCGCGAGGCCTGGTCACGGACTGCGGGGGCGTTGACCCCCGAAACACTCTCCAGGTATACGCAAATTCTCCAGTGGTGTCCTGGTGATATGAACGTCGTTCAGTCGATTGGATTAAAACTTATCATTATTAGTTTATTACCCAAAAAGTGCTAAATCCGTAGGTGTAATGCAGCACTTAGGGAATGAGATATAATCAGGTTTGATTCTAGGAAAGAGAGGGTAGCTACACTCCTTGTAGATGAATGGTTCACAGAACCGACAAGTTATAAATTAGACACATATGCAACACTTGGGTATCTTTATTGAGGAAATGTTTCGCCACACAGTGGCTTCATCAGTCCAATACAAAGTAGAAAGGTGTAAGGAGAGGAGGAGTTTGAGGTAATCAGTCCCTCGGCCTGGAGTCGATGTGTTCAGTCCATCAATCTTGTTGGAAGTGCAGCACAAGGCCGTAGAGGTGGCTTATATGCTGTAATCAGGTGTAACCCAAGTGTTGCATATGTGTCTAATTTATAGCTACAATCCTTACTGCTGTGACCTGAAAGTTCACACTTGTGTTCAACAAGAACAGTGTTCACACTGGATCATCATGAACAGTGTTCACACTGGATCATCATGAACAGTGTTCACACTGGATCATCATGAACAGTGTTCACACTGGATCATCATGAACAGTGTTCACACTGGATCATCAAGAATGTGTGTGTGTGTGTGTGTGTGTGTGTGTGTGTGTGTGTGTGTGTGTGTGTGAGTGTGTTTGGTGAAATCTTTACTGAGCCTAGGGTAGACTCTTTCAAATTACTCTGGGGAAAAACTTCGTGGGTGTAGGTTGACTGATTCTATACGAGTTTTGTGTTTGACACAGAATTCCTTTCACTTCTCTCCCTGACTTCTCCTTTTCAATGTTATTCAGCGCTGAACTTGGCGCCTCGATATCGATTTCCCTTTTGGAACATTAGTAAAATTTGATGCAGGACTCGAGTCACATGGCTGGACATGGGAACTGGTCAAGCCGCAGTTCTGTTAATGATATATACGTATATATATATGCAAAAAGATCACAGTAATCAGGTGATATCAGAATATGCAAGACTTTTGATAAAAAATTCCCCCCAAAATGCTGACGGATGTGTCTATAAGATTCCCTGTAAAATATGCGATAAAGTTTTATGGTCAAACTGGTAAAAGTCTTGAACTAAGATTAAACAACATAAATATAGCATTAGAACTGGACAAGATTCTAATGCTCTATTTATTCATGTGAGAGACTTTAACCATCCAATTGATTTTCAAAATGCTGAGAAGGTTGTATCAAGCAAGTCCATGGTTGAGAGAATATAATAGAATCATGTTTCATTAAAAGCAGTTTTGAAAATAATATGAATATTTCTTTGGTTTATATAAATTGGATTCTTTTATAATTAATAAAATTTGGGAAGAATTTAATGATAAATTGGACTAATCTTAATTCTTGGGAAGAGTTTCAGGTCCTTTCTTGTTTTTCCTCTTCACAGAGTCGTAGATGTTACGCTACTGTGAGGTGTAGTCTTTGTTAGTGTGATGTGACTGTGAGGTGTAGTCTTGCCCCTTATATAAGTCCTCTTGTCATGTTTCCTTTTATAGTTCCTTGATAATGTGAGTAGTACGAAAGCGCTTGGAATTCCCTATTTTTCATAGTGGTTTATGCATATATATATATATATAATATATATATATATATATATATATAATATATATATATATATATATATATATATATATATATATATATATATATATATATATATATATATATATATATATATATATATATATATATATATATATATATATATATATTACTAAGCATTTTCCATACTTGTTATTCTCTGTCTCTTTACTCCCAAAATCTGTGGCGTAACTTTGGTTCAGTTTTGGCCTTTGATACTATATTTTTAAATTGTTTTTTTTTCTCTTTCCCTTCTTATTCTTGCATATTCGTTTCAAGCTTCCCTGCTTTTTTCCCAGGTTTCTATGGCTTGATTTACTTTATATTACAAAACCTCTTGCACCTCCCTTTCGCCTATGTGTATTCTTAAATAAAATACTGGCTCTCTCTTATTTTTTATTTCTTTTCTTCCTGTCATCGTATGAATCTTTTCTTTCCTCTCTTAGCGCTTTGATTCTATTACTTCCATCCTTTCTCCTGCAGTTTTTCTCTCCACTTCCCCTACCCACTGCACTTCACTCAGGAAACTTTTTCTATCATCAAAGGTATCCCTCCCGTAGTCTCGTTTCCTGTTTCTCTCTTCCTGTGTTTCTGTCACTATTCCCATTTCCACCAAGTGCTTAAAACTTACCAGTCAATGATTGCTGGTACCTAGCAATGTCATATTCCATTTGCATGAAAACCAGATCAGATCTCACAGATTCTCCTCCCCTCACTCGTATCTGCTCCAGGATGACACAAAATGTTTTCATGTTGGTACCTTAAATTTCGCTCTCCTTGTTGTAAGGGTTATAGGTAACTTGAGGTGGGATTGGAATATGTAGGTTGAAGAGGTAGGTGTGTTTTGGAGCTTTTGAAATGGGCTGATTTAGTTCGTTTGGACTGTAGGATTATATATTGATTGCATTGGTAAGTGTGGGATGGAAGAGACCCGGGCCGGGACCCATACCGGCAAATCATATAGAATAGAATAGAATAGAATAGAATGTGGGATGGAGTAATGAGTGGATCAGAGATCAATGCATCGGTGGAGTGGTGTTTGGAAAGGGGCGTTGGAGTGATGTGTGTGTGTTTGAGTTGGTATGTGGACTTGAGTGGTGTTTGTGGTTGAGAGTACTATGTATTGGTTTAAATGGATAAGTGTCCCACATTCCAGCCCAGTTCTCCAAAGCCCAGTTATCTACAGACCAGTGCATTCACAGTCCTGTAATCCTCAACCCAATGATTCACAGTCCAGTGCTTTACAGTCCAGTGCTTCAGTGAACCTTAAAGACTCAAGTCTTATTGATCTCTCGGCTGGAAAAACAAGAATTGAAATTTCTGACAGCTCATAAGTTACTACGCCCGTGTGTACCCTGGCTGACAGCTATTGATAAAGGAGGGTAAGCTGCTGGCTAGCCAGGTCTCTGTACCTTTTACATATTATCTTTGTCTTTCTGAAAGATAATACGAAAACAAAAGACTCGGCAGGCGGTACAAATATCCTCCCAATGAAAAGCAGGGGCGTTATTAGTACACTAAGAGAAAACACAGGTGCCCAAGACTGTTCAACTGCCTCCCAATATACATAAGGGGGATTACCAATAGACCCCTGGCTGTCTTGAAGAAGGCGCTGGACAGATACCTAAAGTCAGTAATTGACCAGCCAGGTTGTGGTTCGTATGTCGATTTGCGTGTGGCCAGCAGTAACAGCCTGGTTGATCAAGCCCTGATCCCTAGCGATGCCTGGTCATGGACAGGGCAGCGGGGGCGTTGACCCCCGGAACATCCTCCAGGTATACTCAAGGTATTATTATTATTATTATCATTGTTATATTATTATTATTATTATTATTATTATTATTATTATTATTATTATTATTATTATTATTATTATTGTTATTATTATTATTATTATTATTATTATTATTATTATTATTATTATTATTATTATTATTATTATTATTATTATTATTATTATTATTATTATTATTTATTATTATTAAGGCACTAAAATCGTAAGGGTTCCGTGCTTTACGGAAGGGAAGAAATGGGGATTAATCAAGTTTGTTCCGAGGAATAGAAGGGAAGGTACAGTTACTTTAGATAAATATCCCTTCACCAGCATCTAGCCAATCCCCTGAGATGCTCAGATTCGATTCTGGTAACCAGAGACCTAATCTGAGCATCTCTCGGCTGGTCCAGGACTCCAGCAAAACTACGAACTACTGGCCGATCTAACTCGCTACATCTACAAGTTGATGGAGAGGATCGTGTATGTTCCTCTGATCAGATGCTCTCTTAACGAACGACTTTCTCTTCTCAGTGTCGTTAGTTCCTGCAAAATCTGGGTGACGACAGATTCCTTGGCTCGGCAGATTTGTGACCTTCCGGAGGATTTACCAGACGCCTCCTTACCTTAGTCGCCTTCCACCTGGAGAGAGACTAGCATTTCGTGGAGGCTTGCCATTTTCCGCAGTCTTCAGTCACTGACTGCGGGTCGAGTATCCTGGTTTCTACTACAGTTTCTGAGTAATTTGGTCGATCGAGGCGAGGGCTGGTTCATGTCCCTCTCGGGAATTCCTGCAGGAGGAGATCCAGCAAGAAAGCAGTTCAAGGTGTATATAATTCATCGAAGCCATGAGTTGTTAGTACTTCGCTACTTGTTACTGGTTAAAAGTACTGTTGGTAATCCTGACTTGCCAGTTTCAAGTCAGTCCCATGTAATTAACAGGAGGACGATTATGATTTTTTTCTGTATCGAGTTTGCTTTATAAGTAAGTAAGTTTATTCAGGTATACACAAATATAGTTACATAAATTATCATATATAGCAGCATATGTGTAGATAACCTAGGATAACCCAAAAAAGTCAGACAAAGTGACTTATTTCCATTGGGATCCTTTATTACGTATGTGAGGCAGACTTTTGCCTCACATACGTAATGTTCCTGGAAAGTAGCGAGCCTGTTGGGTGCAATAAATGAGCAACATGTTAGCAATGAAGTCTGTGCTTGAGGACAGGACACACTCCACATCCACAGACACCTGTTGCTTGCAGTTGTCCCTATTCCTCTGTGTGATTTGTCTCATTCCACCTTTTGGCTTAAGTAGTTAATTTTTTTTAATGCCGGGATACCTGTAGTGACCTCGGAGAAGATTTAGGGGAATCTTTTGACTTCAAGGATTAATTGTTTTACTTCAGTTGATGCAGGCGGTTTTAGTTTATTGTGATATTACTGTTTGTTTGCTATTTGATTTTCAGTGGGTTTTTATTTTTGTAATATAGTTTTAGTTTGAGTGTTAGTATACGGTTGTGTGTAGTTATTTATTGTCATGAATACTGAATGACCTCATAGGTCAAAGCCTTTTGTAAATTTTACATCTTTCTTCCTTCCTACCACTCTTCCTTCCTTATTTCTTCCCTCCCTCCCTTCTTCCCTCCTTCCTTGGACCCTGGGACAGCTAGAGAAGTTATGTGAAACTTGGTTTATGACCACATTGAAAGAGGGAACAATTTTGACACAGCGAAATTAAAACAATTAAAACAATTTGTTAAACCTCTCTGTTTCCTGTAGATAACTTCTGCCTAAACGTCCACTACACAGTGAGTTGCACTCAGCCTTGAGATTTGTTCACACACACTGAAGTCCGTGGTTCGATCCCCGGTACGTGTGGAAAACATTAGACACCTGCTGTCCATGTTCAACTAGCAGTAAAATAGGTACCTGGGTGATAATCGACTGGTGTGGGTCGCATCCAGGTGACAAAATTGACCTAATTTACCCGAAATGCTCAGCATAACAAGGGGCTTTCTATATAGTAGTATGTCATTGATGTCAGCTATGGTCTGTATACCTTGTACATGTACTGGTAGAAGTGAATATTATTATTATTATTATTTATTTTTTTCCCAAGAGGCTTTCAAAGAGTGCAATGAAAAAAAATACATAGATCATAAAATGATAATAAGACGTGCATTAAAATCTATAAATCACAATTTATAATAGTTATAATTATTATGATAAGATTGAAGCAGTTCTCCCCGCTGGAATGCTGGGTTCTTTATTGCTAATGGGATTTCTCTCTCTCTCTCTCTCTCTCTCTCTCTCTCTCTCTCTCTCTCTCTCTCTCTCTCTCTCTCTCTCTCTCTCTCTCTCTCTCTCTCTCTCTCTCTCTCTCTCTCTCTCTCTCTCTCTCTCTCTCTCTCTCTCTCTCTCTCTCTCTCTCTCTCCTCATTCCATCTACTGCAGTATTCCTGTCTGACTTTTTTTGGGGGGTTATCCTAGGTTCTGTACACATATGTTGCTATGTATGATAATCTATGTAACTGCATTTTGTGTATACCTGAATAAACTTAACTTAGAGTCCTTTTCATTGATCTCTCAAGCATTCCATGAATCAACTTATACCATTTTCTTTGTTCAGTCGCTGGGTTCATTTTCTCTGAATCGTTCAGCGGTAACTCTTGCATTCCCAATAGCGAAATTTAAAGGCGAATAAATTGGATCTGCTGGGAAGCAGTAGGAACACACACCTGAGGAACACACACCTGAGGAACACACACCTGAGGAACACACACCTGAGGAACACAGTAAGTGTAGTGAAAACAGGTTTGAAAAACGCAAAAACTAGGTTATTTTTCTGAAAACTTTTCTCTCCTGGGACGTTGTATGTATGTACATATGCATGTATATGTATTTATGTAATACATATAATAATACATATCTTTATAATAATACTACCTTTATTTACTACAAGTACATGGTATACAGACCATAGCTGACATCAATTACATACTACTATGTATATAGAAAGCTGCTTGTTGGGGCTCTGGTGGTCTGGTGGCTAAAGCTCTCGCTTCACACGGCGAGGGTCTGGGTTCGATTCCCAGCCAGGGTAGAAACATTGGGCGTGTTTCTTTACACCTGTTGTCTATGTTCCCCATCAGTAAAATGGGTACCTGGGTGTTAGTCGACTGGTGTGAGTCGCATCCTGGGACACTGACCTAATCTGCCCGAAATGCTCAGCATAACAAGGGACTTTCTATATAGTAGTATGTCACTGATGTCAGCTAGGCCTGTATACCATGTACTTGTAGTAAATAAAGATATTATTATTAGGTTGAGCATTTCGGGCAAATTAGGTCAGTTTTGTCCCAGGATGCGACCCACACCAGTCCACTAAAACCAAGGTACCTATATATCTGATAGGTGAATATAGACAACCGATGTAACGGCCATTGTTTCCAACCTTAGCCGGGAATCGAACCCAGACCCTCATCGTGTGAAGCGAGAGCTTTTGCCACCAGGCCACGGGCCTGTTGGTTTATACAGTATATATGCATGTATATTTATGTACGTATGTTTTATATGTAATACATCTGTATAAATACATGTAGATGTAAAGAAGGTATATACAAATACAGTTACATAGATTGTCACACATATCAGCATATGTGTAGAGAACCTAGGATAACCCCCCAAAAAAGTCAGGGTGATTTATTTCCAATTATTTTCAACAATGCTTGCTAAAGCTCTACACAGACCATCGCTCCAGTAAAAGTCTGGTGATGCAACTTCGTCCTCGTGGACGTCTGCAACACGTCATCTCATCAAGCTGAGTCAACACGAATAGCGAATCATATATGGCATCCGTACATTGGTGAACAATTCCATAATGGCACGTTATTTACGGAGTCAAGCGCTGATGCTATGTAGTCAGGAGGATTTTTTTCCCTGCCATTCAGCTGGATTAATTGGTATCAAATTTTCTACGAAATGTTTGATGTTGCAAATGAAAGAACTATTAAAGGTAATTGCAACGGGTCTCCTATATTTGATTATTGACTTTGTATACGATTCAACAATATTTATATGTGCTATGACCCAAGTGTATAAGAGGAAGGTGGAACAGCGTGAGAGTGAGAGGAGAGACACTCTTCAAATCGCTTGTTCTATCTAGGCTGGAATATTGCTGCACACTAACTGCACCTTTCAAGGCAGGGGAAATTGCTGACCTTGAAAATGTACAGAGAACCTTCACGGCACGCATAACTGCGATAAACCACCTCAATTACTGGGAACGCTTGAAGTTCCTAAACCTGTACTCCCTAGAACGCAGGCGGGAGAGATACATTATTTTATACACTTGGAAAATCCTAGAGGGATTAGTATCAAACTTGCACACGAAAATCACTCCCTACGAAAGCAAAAGACTCGGCAGACGATGTAACATCCCCCAATGAAAAGCAGGGGTGCCACTAGCACGTTGAGAGACAACACAATAAGTGTCAGGGGCCCAAGACTGTTCAGCTGCCTCCCAGCATACATAAGGGGGATTACCAATAGACCCCTGGCTGTCTTCAAGCAGGCACTGAACAGGCACCTAAAGTCAGTACCTGACCAGCCGGGCGTTCGTACTTTGGACTGCGTGCGGTCAGCAGTAACAGCCTGGTTGATCAGGCCCTGATCCAATATGAGGCCTGGCCACAGACCGGGCGTGGGCGTTGACCCCCGAACTCTCTCCAGGTAAACTCCAGGTATAATAATAATAATAATAATAATCGTATTTGAATGTTATTAATAAAGTTAAAATAAATTATTTTAATTTGTATAGTAAATTTACCTAAAATTTCGATTAATTTTGCAGTTAGAGTACATGTACATGTACTGTACTTGTACATAGTGAGAGACGCAGTGGACAGAGAGAAACATAATGTTACAAATACAGGACACAAAATAAGAAAAATACTGGACAGCTACAATACTCACATATATTGTGTAATGTCCAGTACACACAAGGAGTAACACAGCCAGACAGTGCACACGAGGAGGAGTAACACAGCCAGACAGTGCACACGAGGAGGAGTAACACAGCCAGACAGTGCACACGAGGAGTAACACAGCCAGACAGTGCACACGAGGAGTAACACAGCCAGACAGTGCACAGAGGTAACACAGCCAGACAGTGCACAGAGGAGTAACACAGCCAGACAGTCACACAGGAGGAGTAACACAGCCAGACAGTGCACACAGAGGAGTAACACAGCCAGACAGTGCACACGAGGAGTAACACAGCCAGACAGTACACACAGAGGAGTAACACAGCCAGACAGTACACACAAGGAGTAACACAGCCAGACAGTGCACACAAGGAGGAGCAACACAGCCAGACAGTACACACAAGGAGTAACACAGCCAGACAGTGCACACAAGGAGGAGTAACACAGCCAGACAGTGCACATCGAGGAGTAACACAGCCAGACAGTGACACAGAGGAGTAACACAGCCAGACAGTGCACACGAGGAGTAACACAGCCAGACAGTGCACACGAGGAGTAACACAGCCAGACAGTGCACACGAGGAGTAACACAGCCAGACAGTGCACACGAGGAGTAACACAGCCAGACAGTGCACACAAGGAGGAGTAACACAGCCAGACAGTGCACACGAGGAGTAACACAGCCAGACAGTGCACACGAGGAGTAACACAGCCAGACAGTGCACACAAGGAGGAGTAACACAGCCAGACAGTGCACACAAGGAGTAACACAACCAGACAGTACACACAAGGAGTAACACAACCAGACAGTACACACAAGGAGTAACACAGCCAGACAGTGCACACAAGGAGTAACACAACCAGACAGTGCACACAAGAAGTAACACAACCAGACAGTACACACAAGGAGTAACACAGCCAGACAGTGCACACAAGGAGTAACACAGCCAGACAGTACACACAAGGAGTAACACAGCCAGACAGTGCACACAAGGAGGAGTAACACAGCCAGACAGTACACACAAGGAGTAACACAGCCAGACAGTACACACAAGGAGTAACACAACCAGACAGTGCACACAAGGAGGAGTAACACAGCCAGACAGTACACACAAGGAGTAACACAACCAGATAGTACACACAAGGAGGAGTAACACAGCCAGACAGTGCACACAAGGAGTAACACAGCCAGACAGTGCACACAAGGAGTAACACAACCAGACAGTACACACAAGGAGGAGTAACACAGCCAGACAGTGCACACAAGGAGTAACACAGCCAGACAGTGCACACAGAAGGGTTAACAACACAGCCAGAGTGCACACAAGGAAGAACGAGACAGTGCACACAGAAGGGTTAACAACACAGCCAGAGTGCACACAAGGAAGAACGAGACAGTGCACACAGAAGGGTTAACAACACAGCCAGAGTGCACACAAGGAAGAACGAGACAGTGCACACAGAAGGGTTAACAACACAGCCAGAGTGCACACAAGGAAGAAGGAGACAGTGCACACAGAAGGGTTAACAACACAGCCAGAGTGCACACAAGGAAGAACGAGACAGTGCACACAATGTTCCCTGACATTTTGTTACTTGTTTACTATTGTACTGGTTTTATTTTTTTCTGGTAGGCTGTTTTGTAGTTTAGGCCTATTTATTTGCACAGAGATTCTACATAGGCTCAGTCACAAGCTCTTGAAGGGCTCTTGAACCAAGGACCTGAAGCTATATCCTCACATTCCTCGAATTTAAGCTTAGTTACTCCACCCCACTCCTATTACAACCAGTTTGGATATTTAGTCCCAATGAATTTATCAATGATAAGTCTCACTTTAGCTTAAATATTGTGTGTATATTTTGTTTTGCTATTTTTTTTAAATATTATTGTGTTATCTTTGCAGGTGAGATGTTGGTGATGTTGGTGAAGGTGAGGGACAAGGGTGCCACCTGGGCAGGTGAGATGTTGGTGATGGTGAGGGACAAGGGTGCCACCTGGGCAGGTGAGATGTTGGTGATGTTGGTGAAGGTGAGGGACAAGGGTGCCACCTGGGCAGGTGAGATGTTGGTGATGTTAATGAAGGTGAGGGACAAGGGTGCCACCTGGGTAGGTGAGATGTTAATGATGTTGGTGATAGTGAGGGACAAGGGTGCCACCTGGGCAGGTGAGGTGTTAATGATGTTGGTGATGGTGAGGGACAAGGGTGCCACCTGGGCAGGTGAGATGTTGGTGAAGGTGAGGAACAAGGGTGCCACCTGGGCAGGTGAGATGTTGGTGAAGGTGAGGGACAAGGGTGCCACCTGGGCAGGTGAGATGTTGGTGAAGGTGAGGGACAAGGGTGCCACCTGGGCAGGTGAGATGTTGGTGAAGGTGAGGGACAAGGGTGCCACCTGGGCAGGTGAGATGTTGGTGAAGGTGAGAGACAAGAGTGCCACCTGGGCAGGTGAGATGTTAAGTAAAAGAAAAAAAAATGTACTATTAAGCTGACATTTTATTATGGCAACGTTTCGCTCTCCAGGATCTTTGTCAAGCCGTTAACAGCTTGACCAAGCTCCTGGAGACCGAAACGTCGCCACAAAAAAAAAGTCACATTAGTTACACTTGTGTCTTTTTACCCAACATATTGCAGGTAATTCTACCTTTATGATTAAGGTGCTGATGACGTTGATGGTGAGTGACCTTGGCAGGTAAGGTCTTCCAGACGATGTTAAAGGTCGGCCACAAATGCTGTGTTTGCAGGTGAGATATTGCAATATATTGTCATATTAACCATGGTAGTAAAAAAGGCTTTTGACTTTCTCTTACACATTCTTATTCTAGAAGTATCAAATCACTATGTTCCAGTAACATGTGATTACACTGTACCGTTGTGTCTGTATGTTATTGTCTGTGCAAATAACATAAATTCTCTTGTAACGTGAGAATTAACACCCAGACGAGCCTGGCCCATGGCCGGGCTCAGAGAGTGGAGGAACTCTCAAAGGACTACGGTTCAAAGGACTACGGTGTGGGGATGGGAGAGCATTGCTGGTGATCCAGAGTAATTTACAAATTTTGCTTTACAGGTTCGTTTTATCCAGGTTATTTTGTACTATGCGTTTTTTTACTCATTTTCCATTGTTACAGAAAAATGCGCTGTGGTGTCGCTTCGTAAGATCCTTTACAGTATGTGGCTTGTGCTAGTCTGATGCCGTGCCGGATGTGACATAACGCAACGAGGTGGGTCGTTGGTTAAGCCGGGAGGTGACTTGGACCTGCCTCGCATGGGCCAGTGGGCCTGCTGCAGTGTTCCTTCTTTCTCATGTTCTTATATTTCTTTTCTAGCCCGTGTTCTCTATAGATTTTTTCGCAGTGTAAAGAGTCTACAAAATTTCTGTAGGCTCTTCATTCGCTGCCAGACCTAAGCCAACTATTTTTTTTTTAGTTACTGGTATTAATACTGATTGATAAGTTAATGTAAGTAAACATAGCCAAACCAAATCTTACAGAATATTAAATAATAAATTTTCCATGAAATTTCAAGGATGAAGAAATTAATGGAGGGCAGTTTATGTGAAACACTGCAGTAATTGGAGACCAGAAGTTCTCCCCACTGATGGAATTATCAGGACCAAATGTTGGGGTGACCTTCCCCTCTCCTTCCCAGTGATGGAATTAATAGGACCTTGTGTTAGGGTGACCTTCCCTCTTCTCCTTAGTAGTGATTGAGTTATCAGGGTCAAGTGTTGGGGAGACCTTCCATTTTCTCCTTAGTAGTGATTGAGTTACTAAGACCAAGTGTTGGAGAGACCTTCCCTGCACTTCTTCCTAGTGGTGGAGATAGGACCATGTATGTGGAAAGACTCAATACTCTCCTTCTCAGGAGCTTAGCAGAGCTAGGTTTTAGGGAAATCTTCCCAAATCATCCCCTAATAAGGGATTTAGAACCTACATTCTTAGACAATTTTCCAACGTAGCCCTAATTAGCCATATCTTGTGGATCAAGACGTAGCCTTAACCAGCCATGTTTTGTGGATCACGATAAAGAGTTAATTATACATGTATTATACATGTCTTGTGTATGAAAGAGTAACAGACATAACAGTGTTGCTCTGACCATCTGCGCCGTCTGTTTAAGGCTTCTCATCAGCAAAGATCAATATCCAAGGCGCAGCAGTTTTGAGGAAAGATGGTCCTAAAGTAGAAAGACCAGCATTTCAGGAGACTCGGTCCTGCCCTAGGAAGACCAGCATTTAAAAGACATGGTTCTGCCCTAGGAATACCAGCATTTAAAAGACATGGTCCTGCCCTAGGAAGACCAGCATTTAAAAGACATGGTTCTGCCCTAGGAAGACCAGCATTTAAAAGACATGGTTCTGCCCTAGGAAGACCAATATTTAAAAGACATGGTCCTGACCTTGGAAGACCAATATTTGAAGAAATACAGTCTTGACCTTTTAAGACTAATATCTAATGAGCAGCTGACGGAAACCATAAGGAAACATCTCGATCCTTAACTCGTCCTGAAGATTTTTATGACTTAGGAAGTAAATGGACAAAGTAGGCCTTAGAATATTTAGTTTAAAATAAAGCTCAATCTAAAACCAGCTGGCTAATGTCATTAAGACGGCAAACAACTTCTTCACCGCCAGTCAAGAATGTTTTAATACCAAAAATACAGATTAAAGTATATACATATATACACAGCGAATCATACATCTCTCGGTGTATACATTCTTACGTGGAACAGCTGTACACTGTTTGACTATCATTGGTTAAATCTACAGTAATAACCAATGTATAGAAATAACATTAGTATGTATTCAAAATCATATTACGGATTTGAATACACACAGTATTATGATTACACTTTGTGAACATCCACATTGTGAAGGCACCTGTGGGAGCATCCACAGTGTGAAGGCACCTGTGGGAACACCCACAGTGTGAAGGCACCTGTGGGAACACCCACAGTGTGAAGGCACCTGTGGGAAAACCCACAGTGTGAAGGCACCTGTGGGAACACCCACAGTGTGAAGGCATCTGTGGGAACACCCACAGTGTGAAGGCACCTGTGGGAACACCCATAGTGTGAAGGCACCTGTGGGAACACCCACAGTGTGAAGGCACCTGTGGGAACACCCACAGTGTGAAGGCACCTGTGGGAACACCCACAGTGTGAAGGCACCTGTGGGAACACCCACAGTGTGAAGACACCTGTGGGAACACCCACAGTGTGAAGGCACCTGTGGGAACACCCACAGTGTGAAGGCACCTGTGGGAACACCCACAGTGTGAAGGCATCTGTGGGAACACCCACAGTGTGAAGGCACCTGTGGGAACACCCACAGTGTGAAGGCACCTGTGGGAACACCCACAGTGTGAAGGCACCTGTGGGAACACCCACAGTGTGAAGGCACCTGTGGGAACATCCACAGTGTGAAGGCACCTGTGGGAACACCCACAGTGTGAAGGCACCTGTGGGAACACTATATTTCCTCACAGAAACTCTTGGCAAAACTCGCTGCGTCTTATATGCTCGAGGTCAGGGTCAAGGGTAGGCCCTGTGTTACACTTTAACAGTTGTTTAATAACATTACGTTAGCACTGCTTGAAGACATCATCTCATATATCTTATATACTCATGCGCCTTATATGCTGGAAAATACGGTACATTTTGGGAACATCCAAAGTGTGCTGCTACTGTATTCTACATGAGAGTTACGTAGTGGGAACACCTGAAGTGTGCAACTAGATTATTCTATCAGAGTTACTTAGTGGAAATAGAAGCTAGCTAAGTTAGTTTGTCAACACTATCTCCTAGAATGAGTTTCACACAAGTAATGCAACCTGTCAGTCTCATTTTGTTGATACTAATTAGGTTATTCGGCACTAAACCCATGTGCATTACTAAAAGCAAAGATCCTTGGAGGTTCGATACTCCGTCAGCTAACAGCAGTTCACGCACACAACCTGAGCTGCAAGACATTAGTAAATAATTGTCAGGGGCGTTGTGATGGTTGGTGTTGTGATGGTGTTGTGATGGTTGGTGTTGTGATGGTTGGTGTTGTGATGGTTGGTGTTGTGATGGTTGGTGTTGTGATGGTTGGTGTTGTGATGGTGTTGTGATGGTTGGTGTTGTGATGGTTGGTGTTGTGATGGTTGGTGTTGTGATGGTTGGTGTTGTGATGGTTGGTGTTGTGATGGTTGGTGTTGTGATGGTTTGTGTTGTGATGGTTGGTGTTGTGATGGTTGGTGTTGTGATGGTTGGTGTTGTGATGGTTGGTGTTGTGATGGTTGGTGTTGTGATGGTTGGTGTTGTGATGGTTGGTGTAGTGATGGTTGGTGTTGTGATGGTTGGTGTGTGATGGTTGTGTGTGATGGTTGGTGTTGTGATGGCTTTGGGGCTGTGATGGTTGGTGTTGTGATGGTTGGTGTTGTGATGGTTGGTGTTGTGATGGGTGGTGTTGTGATGGTTGGTGTTGTGATGGTTGGTGTTGTGATGGGTGGTGTTGTGATGGTGTTGTGATGGGTGGTGTTGTGATGGTGTTGTGATGGTTGGTGTTGTGATGGTTGGTGTTGTGATAGGCGGTGTTGTGATGGTGTTGTGATGGTTGGTGTTGTGACGGTGTTGTGATGGTTGGTGTTGTGATGGTTGGTGTTGTGATGGTTGGTGTTGTGATGGTTGGTGTTGTGATGGTTGGTGTTGTGATGGTTGGTGTTGTGATGGTGTTGTGATGGGTGGTGTTGTGATGGTGTTGTGATGGTTGGTGTTGTGATGGTTGGTGTTGTGATGGTTGGTGTTGTGATGGTTGGTGTTGTGATGGCTGGTGTTGTGATGGTTGGTGTTGTGATGGTTGGTGCTGTGAGGGGTGGTGCTGTGATGGTTGGTGCTGTGATTTGTGGTGCTGTGATGGGTGGTGCTGTAATGGGTAGTGATGTGATGGGTGGTGCTGTGATGGGTGGTGCTGTGATGGGTGGTGCTGTAATGGGTAGTGATGTGATGGGTGGTGCTGTGAGGGGTGGTGATGTAATGGGTGGTGATGTGATGGGTGGTGCTGTGAAGGGTGGTGCTGTGATGGGTGGTGCTGTGATGGGTGGTGCTGTGATAGGTGGTGCTGTGAGGGGTGGTGCTGTGATGGGTGGTGCTGTGATGGATGGAGCTGTGAGGTGTGGTGCTGTGATGGGTGGTGCTGTGATGGGTGGTGCTGTAATGGGTGGTGCTGTGATGGGTGGTGCTGTGAGGGGTGGTGCTGTAATGGGTGGTGATGTGATGGGTGGTGCTGTGATGGGTGGTGCTGTAATGGGTGGTGATGTGATGGGTGGTGCTGTGATGGGTGATGCTGTGAGAGGTGGAGCTGTGAGGGGTGGTGCTGTAATAGGTGGTGCTGTGATGGGTGGTGCTGTGATAGGTGGTGCTGTGAGGGGTGGTGATGTGATGGGTGGTGCTGTGAGGGGTGGAGCTGTGATGGGTGGTGCTGTGAGAGGTGGGCTGTGAGGGTGGTGCTGTGAGGGTGGTGTGTGAGGGTGGTGTGTGAGGGTGGTGCTGTGAGGGGTGGTGCTGTGAGGGGTGGTGCTGTGAGGGGTGGTGCTGTGAGGGGTGGTGCTGTGAGGGGTGGAGCTGTGATGGGTGGTGCTGTGAGGGGTGGTGCTGTGATGGGTGGTGCTGTGAGAGGTGGTGCTGTGAGGGGTGGTGCTGTGAGGGGTGGTGCTGTGAGGGGTGGTGCTGTGAGGGGTGGGCTGTGAGGGGTGGGCTGTGAGGGTGGTGCTGTGAGGGGTGGGCTGTGAGGGTGGTGCTGTGAGGGTGGTGCTGTGAGGGTGGTGCTGTGAGGGTGGGCTGTGATGGGTGGTGCTGTGAGGGTGGTGCTGTGAGGTGGTGCTGGAGGTGGTGCTGTGAGGGTGGTGCTGTGAGGTGGTGCTGTGAGGGTGGTGCTGTGAGTGGCTGTGAGGGTGGTGCTGTGAGGGTGGTGCTGTGAGGGTGGTGCTGTGAGGTGGAGCTGTGATGGGTGGTGCTGTGAGGGGTGGTGCTGTGATGGGTGGTGCTGTGAGAGGTGGTGCTGTGAGGGGTGGTGCTGTAATGGGAACAATTTTTATTTAACAAGATGGTGTGAGGAGTAGCGAGTGGTGCAATGAGTGGGCCTCTGCGGATACCTGCCTCCACTCTTCCCCTCTCCCCTCCATTTCCCTAACCCCTGCCTTCATCTCACCCCTGCCTTCATCTCACCCCTGCCTTCCCAGCCCCTGCCTCGCTCTAATAGAGGGCAGCGAGAGATGGAAAGAAGACACGTCTTGCTTCTAAATTAGTCAGGGTCAAATGTAGAGATAATAAGAGAATGGTTGCTGAACGGAAGGAGAGAGAGAGAAGAAGAAGAAGAGGAAGAAGAAGAAAGAAGGAGAGAGAGAGAGAGAGAGAGAGAGAGAGAGAGAGAGAGAGAGAGAGAGAGAGAGAGAGAAATAATAGAGTATAATATAGTAATGAATAAGTAATAATAATAAATATATATATATATATATATATAATATATATATATATATATATATATATAATATATATATATGATATATAATATATATATATATATATATTATATATAAATATATATATAATATATAAAATAATAAAAAAAAAAAGAAAGTCTTAATCCTGTAAAATCCGAAGTTTTAAATTGCCAAAAATGCGTAGAGGAAATTCTTGGAGAATCGTCACCGGCGAATAAGAACTAGAGAGAGAGGATTAGATAATGAACAAATGAAGATTATTATTGAATCATTTCCTCTGACCATCAGAAGCAACTGTTGCGTAAACAAGAATAACTGTATAAACGCACATATATATTACATTAGCAGGAGAAAGAGGCAGAGATGCAGACATACGGGACAAAGATAGATGAAAGAGAAGGGGAGGAGTTAGAAAAATGAAGTAGAGGAGTAAGGGGAGAGGTTACGGAAGAGGGGAAAGTGGGACACTTTTTCTGACAGCAAGTAAACAACTGTTGTGGCAGTCACCAGCAGGTGGTACAACACCTGTGACAGTAACACTGTGGCAGTCACCAGCAGGTGGTACAACACCTGTGACAGCAACACTGTGGCAGTCACCAGCAGGTGGTACAACACCTGTGACAGCAACACTGTGGCAGTCACCAGCAGGTGGTACAACACCTGTGACAGTAACACTGTGGCAGTCACCAGCAGGTGGTACAACACCTGTAACAGTAACACTGTGGAAGTCACCAGCAGGTAGTACAACACTTTTGACAGTAACACTGTGGCAGTCACCAGCAGGTGGTACAACACTTCTGACAGCAACACTGTGACAGTCACCAGCAGGTGGTACAACACCTGTAACAGTAACACTGTACCAGTCACCAGCAGGTGGTACAACACCTGTGACAGTAACACTGTGGCAGTCACCAGCAGGTGGTACAACACTTCGGACAGTAACACTGTGGCAGTCACCAGCAGGTGGTACAACACTTCTGACAGCAACACTGTGACAGTCACCAGCAGGTGGTACAACACCTGTAACAGTAACACTGTGGCAGTCACCAGCAGGTGGAACAACACTTCTGACAGCAACACTGTGGCAGTCACCAGCAGGTGGAACAACACTTCTGACAGTCACACTGTGGCAGTCACCAGCAGGTGGTACAACACTTCTGACAGTCACACTGTGGTAGTCACCAGCAGGTGGAACAACACTTCTTACAGCAACACTGTGGCAGTCACCAGCAGGTGGAACAACACTTCTGACAGTCACACTGTGGTAGTCACCAGCAGGTGGTACAACACTTCTGACAGCAACACTGTGGCAGTCACCAGCAAGTGGAACAACACTTCTGACAGCAACACTGTGGCAGTCACCAGCAGGTGGAACAACACCTGTGACAGTAACACTGTGGCAGTCACCAGCAGGTGGTACAACACTTCTGACAGTCACACTGTGGTAGTCACCAGCAGGTGGAACAACACTTCTGACAGCAACACTGTGGCAGTCACCAGCAGGTGGAACAACACTTCTGACAGTAACACTGTGGCAGTCATCAGCAAAAAATACTAATGAGAATATCAATTATTCCTCCTTGGGAGAGTCGACAATCAGACAGACAGTCAGTTCATTTTTCCAAGCATGTTACCTTGAGGATCAGCAGCACCGGAAGCCACGTACCAAACTGTAAATCTCCTACTTTGTATATTATATGATCCTTTTTGGCCTTTCCTGAGGATCTTTGGAAATTTCGTCTGCAGTCTTGATCAATGTGAAGACTGACTTTGTCTGCAGTCTTGATCAATGTGAAGACTGACTTTGTCTGCAGTCTTGATCAATGTTACTGTAAACAGAGGGTCGAGCTGTCAGTATTCTATGTGCTAAATAAATGTTTGAGAAGTTGAATTTCAAAACAAGCTACAGTAATTGTGAAGCAAAGAGTAGTGAAGGCTCGATCCTCCGTCCGCTCAATGCTAGGCGACCAATCTATACTCACTGGTCCCACTCATAGTTAATATTTCCTCTCATATTTTTCACCTTTATAAACAAAACCATAACTGTCTTTTCACTGTTCTTGTATTGTCTTAACTTATGGCACAGTGCCTACCCACTACTGATCCATAACATGTAGCACAGTGCTATCTCTGTACTTATCTCTGCTCCCTAACATTCAGCATAGTTCTTTCCGCCTTTTACTTATCTTCAAAATATAGCTCTGAGCTATTAATGGAAGATATAATATTTTCTTAGGTGGTATTAATGCCGGGTATAAAGCAGTATCTTGTAGTATCTGTGACAGTTATACCGTCGCCTCTCCTAGTGTAGTGAGTGGTGAAAATGGAAGATGAGAGAGGGAGAGGGAGTAAGGGAGACAGAGAGAGAGAGAGAGAGAGAGAGAGAGAGAGAGAGAGGAGGGGGGAGGAGGGAGGGTAGGGAAGTAGCAGCAGCGTGGGAGTCGCATGGTGAGTGCAAGTTAGTATAGAGTGAGAGCGAGTGAGCGTGGGACGTGGGGAAGGTGTTAGCAGTGCTCACACTCTCATTCATCCTCTCACCACTACCTCGCTACACAAACAAAAGCAGTGACAGCCACTTTTGTGAGCTCCTTGTAAAAGGCTCAGTGCAAAAACAAAATCTTCGTTTTTTTTTTATTTCATATCTGTGTTTATTGTGGATGTGTCATTATGAATCGACTTACTTCATTTACGTAAATGTGTGGAGGTCCTACACCTGACTTTCAGGTGTGATTGGCACCATGACCTGACCTGCAAGCGTGCCTGGAACCATGACCTGACCTACAGGTGTGGCTAGAGTGCACACATATTTACAATTTAAATGTTTTTAATTATCTTTGTTCTCGTAAACTTTATCAACCGTTATAACTTGTACTTCGTCTTGATTAGATATAATTTATATATATATATATATATATATATATATATATATATATATATATATATATATATATATATATATATATATATATATATATAAAAATGGATGTGGGATTGAACATATGGCAATCGAATCCTAAAACTCAAAGGCCAGTGCGTTGACCACTGGGCCAGCTGGCTTTATTTAGATTCGTTTAATTAGGTATATTTCTATACACCATAGGGAGGTTAGCATGAGCCACCACTGTGACCACAAATGCAGGTTTTTACAGACGAATCCCACACCAGAGTGGCTGTGACTAGCTCAAGTCCCTTAAAACCCGAAGAAAAATACACATGTGCAGCAGTTGGGTGTCTTTATTGGTGATTGAAACGTTTAGCCTTCTCAGTAGGCTTCTTCAGTCAACTTCAGAGGGGATTAAATTAAAGGCAGCAGACGTAGTAGCAAAGATGATGTAATCAGTCCATCAACCTTGGAGAAATTGTTTATGAGATGGTTAGTCCCTCAGCCTGGAAAAGTGTTCATCTTCATAGTCTTGAACAATGTGAACCTGATGCATAAGAATGGAGTCTTAAAGGCTACCGAAGATGAGGCGTGAAGGTCTCCGGGAACCACCAGTAGAAGAGAGTAAGAATTTAAGGAGCACTGCTTAGCCTAGTCCTACTGGCCTATGCTAAGCAGGTTTTTCACAACTCCAACCCTTCTCACTCATGACCAGGAGGCAAGCAATGGAGTTGTGGAAGATGTCTCTGGCACCAAGAAACCATTGCGTTGCTGTGTCAGACAGGTTTGTCAGAAATGGTATATGTCATTTCATCTTATCCCTTCAAAGCCGCCATCATGACTCACAAAATCGCTATAATACGATTGCAAACTAACCGCGGAACTGGCGGCGGAGCCTTGAACCCATGGCGAGTGTCCTAAAACTAACTGACCTGTACGTGCTACCTGGCGCTAGTAAAATAGCCACAACTAGATATATTTCTATACACCATGGGGAGGTTAGCATGGGCTAACACACACACACACACACACACACACACACACACACACACACACACACACACACACACACACACACACACACACACACACACACACACGGTGTGGGTGTGTGTGGCTTAGTGGGTAAAGCTCTTGCTTCACGCACGGAGGGGCCGGGTTCAATTCCCGGTGGGGCAGAAACATTTCGAAGTGTTTCCTTACATACACATACACACACATATATATACAACAGGCCTAGTGTCTAATCGACATGTGCCTAGGACAAAATGGTAACTAACACACACACACACACACACACACATACACACACACACATACACACACATACACACACACAAACATATATATATATATATATATATATATATATATATATAATTTATATATGTGTGTGTGTGTGTGTGTAAAGAGAGAGAGAGAGAGAGTTTCTTGTTATTCCTGTTACAGTTACTTAGATTTTTTTTTCTACTTTTTCAAGTCTTTTCAAGATTTTATATTTGGTCATCATATCTGTTCTTTCCCTCTTATCACATTGTTCAACTCTGACTGCCATTTTGTAGCTCATTTTTCAACAATTTCAAACTATCTATCTATTTTCAGGTGTGGGCACCACACAACTGCTTCAGATTCCAATTTTGGCCCAATATAACTTATAAACAACTTTCTTAACATTTCTCCATTTGTAAACTATTTTTATCGTTTATATCGTACGAGTTTCTCACTGCTTCATTTATGGGATCCTCCAGTGACTGTTCTTTGCTGGTAATAATTCCTTGATCCCTCTCTCTCTCTCTCTCTCTCTCTCTCTCTCTCTGGTACTTTGAATATTTTTGTCACAGTGATTCTTCATGTTTACTGATTTTACTGTCTCCCATTTTGCATTATATGGCATCGTCAAATTTAAAATACTGCTTTTCAAATTGACACAAATGTCCACTACATCCACGAAGTGCTGGCGGAAAATTGGGAAATCTTTCTTGTTATTGATTCTTCTATTCTTTACTATTTATTGTGTGGCCCACAATAGTGACAGGAAATCAATGACAAAAATGGATCTCTCAATTTTCCCACCAAGACTATGTAGACCTAATGGAAGTGTGTCAATTTCAACTATTTCAATTTCGACAAGGCTAACTACAGGGAATGTTTGGGTATAGGTATGGACTGGCCCATATTCTCTACTGGTCGACGTTTACATGGAACACTTAAAGGATGATACTTTCTGATGCATTCCCAGTGACGTATAGTTGCGGTACATGTACGATATACAGTATTAATTATAAGATTGAGACACTTATGTTACATATGGGTATCTTTATTTAGGAAACGTTTCGCCACACAGTGGCTTCATCAGTCCTATACAAAGTAGAAATATGGAAGGAGAGGAGGAGTTTGAGGTAATCAGTCCCTCAGCCTGGAATCGATGTGTTCAGTCCATCAATCTTGTAGAAAGTACAGCATATGGACGGAGAAGTGACTTATATACTGTAGTCAGGTGAGTGGAAGCAGGAGGAGGCGGGGTCACAGTGGTACCATCCACTAGTGTAAGTAGGTCTTCGTCCAAAGCTTGGACAAGTGTTGAAGAATTCCTTGTATCAAGTTCCCATAATGTTGCAGTGTCTGACAGATGTGTCTCAATCTTCAATTTGTCGGTTCTCAAATCATTCATCACATCTGTCAGACACTGCAACATCATGGGATCTTGATACAAGAAATTCTTTAAAACTTGTCCAACCTTCGGATTAAGCTTGGATAAGAGCACACTTCACCAGAAGCATAACAAGTGACGATAGTCTCGGGTATGTGTACACTGCCCTCCCGTGCGGACACAGTGTCAATTACGTGGCAAGAAGCCTAGCCACATATAAGAGGAACATGGCCATCAGCTCTTCCATCACCGTCAAAGAGACCTGGTTTGGAAATGACACTGGACAACTCAGTTGTCCAGTGTCTACCAGAAAGGTGTTCTGCCTGGAGGGTGTTCTGCCTGGAGGGTGTTCGGGGGTCAACGACCCCGCACCTCAGAAAACATAAATACTGCATGCCTGCATGCCTGGATGGTACTATGCTTTTTTCTAATGAATTGTTAAATATTTCAGTTAGTGTGTACGCAATTTCATATCCTCAGTGCATTCATATATAGCTTTAGAAGGCAAGTCATCGGGTCTGCTTGAATGTTTATATTCAACTTCTCAAATATTTAAATATGTCAAGACTGTTAATATCGTTCGTATTTAACTTGCCCGATTGAGTTCCTAAAACTTGAGTGGCTAGGACGTTAGTGTCGTGTTCATCTGAAAATACCAGTTGAAGGCTGTGTTGAGTACCAGATGAAGGCTGTGTTGAGTACCAGATGAAGGCTGTGTTGAGTACCAGATGAAGGCTGTGTTGAGTACCAGATGAAGGCTGTGTTGAGTACCAGTTGAAGGCTGTGTTGAGTACCAGATGAAGGCTGTGTTGAGTACCAGATGAAGGCTGTGTTGAGTACCAGATGAAGGCTGTGTTGAGTACCAGATGAAGGATGTGTTGAGTACCAGTTGAAGGCTGTGTTGAGTACCATTTGAAGGCTGTGTTGAGTACCAGATGAAGGCTGTGTTGAATACCAGATGAAGGCTGTGTTGAGTACCAGATGAAGGCTGTGTTGAGTACCAGATGAAGGCTGTGTTGAGTACCAGTTGAAGGCTGTGTTGAGTACCAGATGAAGGCTGTGTTGAGTACCAGATGAAGGCTGTGTTGAGTACCAGATGAAGGCTGTGTTGAGTACCAGTTGAAGGCTGTGTTGAGTACCATTTGAAGGCTGTGTTGAGTACCAGATGAAGGCTGTGTTGAGTACCAGATGAAGGCTGTGTTGAGTACCAGATGAAGGCTGTGTTGAGTACCAGTTGAAGGCTGTGTTGAGTACCAGATGAAGGCTGTGTTGAGTACCAGATGAAGGCTGTGTTGAGTACCAGATGAAGGCTGTGTTGAGTACCAGTTGAAGGCTGTGTTGAGTACCATTTGAAGGCTGTGTTGAGTACCAGATGAATGCTGTGTTGAATACCAGATGAAGGCTGTGTTGAGTACCAGATGAAGGCTGTGTTGAGTACCAGTTGAAGGCTGTGTTGAGTACCAGTTGAAGGCTGTGTCGAGTACCAGTTGAAGGCTGTGTCGAGTACCAGTTGAAGGCTGTGTTGAGTACCAGATGAAGGCTGTGTTGAATACCAGATGAAGGCTGTGTTGAGTACCAGATGAAGGCTGTGTTGAGTACCAGATGAAGGCTGTGTTGAGTACCAGTTGAAGGCTGTGTTGAGTACCAGTTGAAGGCTGTGTTGAGTACCAGTTGAAGGCTGTGTTGAGTACCAGTTGAAGGCTGTGTTGAGTACCAGTTGAAGGCTGTGCTGAGTATTGAAGCTTGATCTTTGTGGGTTGTTATTCCTCTGGTGTCTCTAGTTGAAGGTCACATCTTTAATCTTGTGTTCCGCCCTTCTGAAGTATTGGAAGAATTCTTTTGCTTGTCACCTTTGATGATGTATACAGTTATTCTTTCAGAATCTCGTGTACCATCTTTTAGGCTTTTCTTTTTCTATCTATTTCCAACCTTATTTGATGGTGGTGGAAATGTAGTGGGGGAGGTGGTGTAGGGTGATGATGATAATGTAGGGGAAGAGGTAGTGTGATGATGTTGGTGGTGATGGTCAAAGTAGTGTAGTGGAGGGGTAATAGTGTAGTGGAAGGGTAATAGCGTAATGGAGTGGTAATAGTGTAGTGGAGGTGTAATAGTGTAGTGGAGGTGTAATAGTGTAGTGTATGTGTAATAGTGTAGTGGAGGGGTAATAGTGTAGTGGAGGGTAATAGTGTAGTGGAGGGGTAATAGTGTAGTGGAGGGGTAATAGTGTAGTGGAGGGGTAATAGTGTAGTGGAGGGGTAATAGTGTAGTGGAGGGGTAATAGTGTAGTGGAGGGGTAATAGTGTAGTGGAGGGGTAATAGTGAAGTGGAGGAGTAATAGTATAGTAAAGGTGTAATAGTGTAGTGGAGGGGTAATAGTATAGTGGAGGGGTAATAGTGAAGTGGAGGAGTAATAGTATAGTGGAGGTGCAATAGTGTAGTAAAGGTGTAATAGTGTAGTGGAGGGGTAATAGTGTAGTGGAGGGGTAATAGTGTAGTGGAGGGGTAATAGTATAGTGGAGGGGTAATAGTATAGTGGAGGGGTAATAGTATAGTGGAGGGGTAATAGTATAGTGGAGGGGTAATAGTATAGTGGAGGGTAATAGTGAAGTGGAGGAGTAATAGTATAGTGGAGGTGCAATAGTGTAGTAAAGTGTAATAGTGTAGTGGAGGGGTAATAGTGTAGTGGAGGGGTAATAGTATAGTGGAGGGGTAATAGTATAGTGGAGGGGTAATAGTATAGTGGAGGGGTAATAGTATAGTGGAGGTGCAATAGTATGGTGGAGGGTATAATAACTTTAAGCTAAAATAACACTAACATTTATTCCAACAATGTACGATACAGTACGTCTATTATTTGCAGTATAAACACTATTCAACCAATGTACAATTATTTATCTAGTGCATAAACATCAGTAATACAGAAGACGCAATATTTACTAGATAAGTTGTTACTTAGTTTGTTGTAAAGCTTTACCGTTGTTGAGTTGAATAAATTACTTATGATGGGTGGAGGTAGTTACGACCACACTGTGATGGGTGGAGGTAGTTACGACCACACTGTGTGATGGTGGGTAGTTACGACCACACTGTGTGATGGGTGGAGGTAGTTACGACCACACTGTGATGGGTGGAGGTAGTTACGACCACACTGTGTGATGGGTGGAGGTAGTTACGACCACACTGTGTGATGGGTGGAGGTAGTTACGACCACACTGTGTGATGGGTGGAGGTAGTTACGACCACACTGTGTGATGGGTGGAGGTAGTTACGACCACACTGTGTGATGGGTGGAGGTAGTTACGACCACACTGTGTAGGGTGGAGGTAGTTACGACCACACTGTGTATGGGTGGAGGTAGTTACGACCACACTGTGTGATGGGTGGAGGTAGTTACGACCACACTGTGGATGGTGGAGGTAGTTACGACCACACTGTGATGGGTGGAGGTAGTTACGACCACACTGTTGATGGGTGGAGGTAGTTACGACCACACTGTGTGATGGGTGGAGGAGTTACGACCACACTGTTGATGGGTGGAAGGTAGTTACGACCACACTGTGATTGAGTGAGTAGTTCGACCACACTGTGATGATGGTTGCATGTAGTAGTTACGACCACACTGTGTGATGGTGAGTGTTACGACCACACTGTGTGATGGGTGGAGGTAGTTACGACCACACTGTGATGGGTGGAGGTAGTTACGACCACACTGTGTGATGGGTGGAGGTAGTTACGACCACACTGTGTGATGGGTGGAGGTAGTTACGACCACACTGTGTGATGGGTGGAGGTAGTTACGACCACACTGTGATGGGTGGAGGTAGTTACGACCACACTGTGATGGGTGGAGGTAGTTACGACCACACTGTGTGATGGGTGGAGGTAGTTACGACCACACTGTGTGATGGGTGGAGGTAGTTACGACCACACTGTGATGGTGGAGGTAGTTACGACCACACTGTGATGGGTGGAGGTAGTTACGACCACACTGTGTGATGGGTGGAGGTAGTTACGACCACACTGTGTGATGGGTGGAGGTAGTTACGACCACACTGTTTGATGGGTGGAGTAGTTACGACCACACTGTGATGGGTGGAGGTAGTTACGACCACACTGTGTGATGGGTGGAGGTAGTTACGACCACACTGTGTGATGGGTGGAGGTAGTTACGACCACACTGTGTGATGGGTGGAGGTAGTTACGACCACACTGTGATGGGTGGAGGTAGTTACGACCACACTGTGTGATGGGTGGAGGTAGTTACGACCATACTGTGTGATGGGTGGAGGTAGTTACGACCACACTGTGTGATGGGTGGAGGTAGTTACGACCACACTGTGTGATGGGTGGAGGTAGTTACGACCACACTGTGATGGGTGGAGGTAGTTACGACCACACTGTGTGATGGGTGGAGGTAGTTACGACCACACTGTGTGATGGGTGGAGGTAGTTACGACCACACTGTGTGATGGGTGGAGGTAGTTACGACCACACTGTGTGATGGGTGGAGGTAGTTACGACCACACTGTGATGGGTGGAGGTAGTTACGACCACACTGTGTGATGGGTGGAGGTAGTTACGACCACACTGTGATGGGTGGAGGTAGTTACGACCACACTGTTTGATGGGTGGAGGTAGTTACGACCACACTGTGTGATGGGTGGAGGGAGTTACGACCACACTGTGATGGGTGGTTGAAGGGACGTCGTAGTTCATATCAGATATTTCAGTCTCCGTAATTTTCAAACCATCTATTTTAATATGTGTTTTCCATGCTACCTATTTCTGTATATATATTGTTCATTTTACCTGGTGCTATGTACAAATTATTCATTACATATGCTTCAGTGTGTATATTGTTCATAACGTCTGCCTCACTGTGTATATGTTCATAACATTGTTCATTGCGTCAGCTTTACAATTTATATTTTTCATAACATCTGCTTGAATGTGTATACTATCCACAGTGTATATATTGTTCATGTCATCACGTCTATGACAAGTAATAAAGAACAGGGAGAATAAAGAACAATAATATTCTAAAGCTATATGCTTTATTTTTTGACTTAGGGACTTTACTTGCAAGAGGTTGATTGAGAATATTGTGAGCATTTAATTTTACAGGTTCAGAAATGGGTTTCTACCCTATCTGCTGGTCTGTTATAGAGGAAGTGAAGGATGAAAAGGCACAATACCGTGACTGGAACAATGCATAAATAACCCGCACATGGGAGTAACACATTACGACGTTTCGGTCCGACCAGACGCACGACTTGTAAATGGTCAAAATCAGACCGAAACGTCGTCATACGTTTCAGTCCTATGTGCGGGTTATTTGTGTGAATAAGAAGTATATTGTTCCTGCCCTGTTTTCTCTGTCTCGAACTGATCTTAAAACAGTTGCAATCTATATTTCTTTTGTGTCTAGTTTATGTTGTTATGTTGTTCTGTGGATGGGTTGACCATGTCTGCTATAACAGAAGCCATTGATTTAACCTGCTGAGGTGATCTACACTGCAGGCTTCTACTGAGGGTGATGTAACTCTTGGTAATTCTTGCGGCAAGAGTAAATTCTGGGTTCGAACTCCGATATAATCCGATCAAGTCCAGCGTTCTGGCCAACTAGTTTTCCAAAGCTTTAGAAATCCTGAATATTGAGTCGGACCAACAAGTCCGCCATCTCCCTTTACAGTTGAGGTTTTCTCTTTGTGTGTCTGATCAATAGCCATTAAGGAGGACGCTCTTCGTGTCTTCTGAAGGGTGAGCTTTTCATTACAGAATTCATTAGGTGTATCTGCGTGTTCGTCGCGTAGACTGGCCACATAGCTTACACCAGCATGCATAATTGGCGAGATTCAGTGTGAAGCACCAGGGTGAAAGCTTCCTTAGAGGAGCAAGCTAAGATTCAGTATAGAACATACGTAGGATAATACTAGAAGATGCAGATGGAAAGGAATATGTCAGGCTGTTGTATGATATTCGTAGCAAGATGTCTGTAAATCCTAAGGAAATAGAGGTTGTAACCGGCTAGTGTGGTGGCAGCCGGCTAGCGTGGTGGCAGCCGGCTAGTTTGATAGATGGTCCAGGATATATACGTTGGTGGAGCATCATTCCTTTTTTTTCTACCAATTACTGTGGCCAGCTATTTAGTCTTTATTATCTTTGCAATAGCTAGACAGTTAACTTTAACCTATTCTAGAACTTAAGAGACAGAGAAATACCTCTGTTTTCAGTGGCACTGGGCGCTTGTGGTATATAATTCTGAGAACTCAGCCACTTGTAATGTATGCAAGAACAATTCTTGAACTTGGAGTTCTCTTCAGACGGTCCAATATTCCCATTCCATGAAATGAACCAGAAGCAGTTAAGGATCTTGGGTTATGGTTTAGGTTATAGAGAGCTGCTCTTGTAAGCGAATTTGCACAGAGTTAATGGTGTGATAATGCATTCCCAATTAGCCAGTGATGTGGCGTGAACCATTGCTAAGTCACACGAGATGTACAGTACTAACTGAAACAGTGTTTCTACCAAGTCTCGACTCTGTTTTTTCATGCACTAATAATCTTACATACAGTGGTAGGGAAGTTAGTTTATTCTTATGAGAAGACTTCTCGCGTCTACCCCATCGTTGAACGCTGGTGTTATACCGGGGCGTCTGACCAGTGCTAAGCTCTATTTGAAAACTGTCAGCGGACTGTTTCCTTGTCATAGCAGTAAAGGATCAATGCTTCATAACAACGACAATGACACTGAATCAGAACTGAACTGAGAATCTGACTCAAATGAACCTTTAAATGTGGTCTTCGTGAGCATCATGTCTCCCCGGACTATGTTTGCTGCTCTGGTTAAGCAAACTATTTTTTAATCATAGCTTCACTCGTATCCTTTCTTTTTACTGAAATACCAAAGTCCACGTTAACCGCTAATGACTGTTCTCTGCTATCTGTATGACTACTAATATTTAGGAATTGACTTAGTATGCAGTTCTTCAGATGTGTACTATTAACTCTCGAAATCTGTGAGAAAGAACTATGCCGGGCCGCGGGGGCGTTGACCCCGAAACCTCTCCAGGTAATGCTAGTATTAAATGCGTAGCCAGGTACGTGAAGGGGTCGGGACTAAGCAAGGGATGTGTTTTACTTTGGTAAAACGCCTTGTGCAAGTACTTTTGGATATAAAACGCCTTGTGTTTTGAGTTAATGGCGCTGCTGTCAGTGATTAGTGACGACTCTAAACATCTGTTGTAAAGGATTAATCCCTAGTGACTATTTTGACTTTCTCAAGAACCTTCAAAGATCCACAAATCTCAATGCTCTTTTTTTCATGAAGTACAACTTTTTTATTTTCTTGGAATCATGTATAGTATCTAACCTAGCAGAGAATTAAGGTTTTAATAATGGCAGCATAAACAAAATGGCCGTAATAGCCGAAACAGGAAGCTTTTGAACATCTTTAGCAACTCAAAATCCCCAGAAGCGCACAAACTACATAATGTGCAAAGTTTCATGGCTTTTATATCAAAATGCACCTATCTTTTACACATAATGACTGAATAACATATTTTTAAACAAGGTTAGGCGAGGCTGTTTAATAGTGGTGAATATACAACGTATTCCTTGTTAATTCTTGAGGTAATGTCCTCCGTTCTTCAAATACCTTATTCCAGACTCATGTCATTAAAATGCTGAAGACTCACGTCATGTCATTACCTATTTTAGACCCACATCATTACCATGTTACAGACTGGCGTGATGTTATTACCACATATTACACTTCCGTCATGTCATAACTATATTTCAGACTCACATCACGTCACTATCATATTTGAAACTCACGTCATGTCAATACTACTTGCCAAGTCTGTCAATACAATTGCCTTGTAGCTGGTGATGGGTGAGCTGGTGATGGGTGAGCTGGTGATGGGTGAGCTGGTGATGGGTGAGCTGGTGATGGGTGAGCTGGTGATGGGTGAGCTGGTGATGGGTGAGCTGGTGATGGGTGAGCTGGTGATAGGTGAGCTGGTGATGGGTGAGCTGGTGATGGGTGAGCTGGTGATGGGTGAGCTGGTGATGGGTGAGCTGGTGATGGGTGAGCTGGTGATGGGTGAGCTGGTGATGGGTGAGCTGGTGATGGGTGAGCTGGTGATGGGTGAGCTGGTGATGGGTGAGCTGGTGATGGGTGAGCTGGTGATGGGTGAGCTGGTGATGGGTGAGCTGGTGAGAAGAATACTGGAAGCTCACTTGACAGGGATCTCTAATTATAAAGCAACAGGATGTATGCATCGATATGAGTATATCTATCAATGTATTTTGAAACCTATTGATGGTGGTCAGTGAGGCAAGTTAACAATGCTGACGCAGCTTCTGGCGGTGCTTAATCACGCAGGATGTGGCTGTTGTCAACGACGCAGCTTGTAACGGTGCTTAAGACGCAGTCTGAGGCGGTGGCCAATGTCGGAACTTGTGGCAACGGTAATTGACGCAGTGTGTGGCGGTGCTCGATGACGCAACTTGTGGGAGTGGTCAATACGCTGTCGTCTCATAAGGTAATTAAGTAATTAACGAGTACGCTATATTTGTGAGTGAACAGAGATAGCATCCAAAGGCAGTGTTCCTCTGGTCTGTTGTAAATGATGCGTTTAATTGTCAGGAAATATGGCTCTCTAGGGCTTCAGGAAGGATTAATGCTTCGTCAGGTCATTGGAAAATTGGAGGGATGAACATGAAGAGACCTGGAAGTGTGGACCTGGTTGGGAGGGGAGACAAGCACTGGTGTGGACCTGTTTTTGTTGGGGTAGAAGCACAGGTAGGATCCAGGCTGTGTGGAAAAACGACCTCAAGTAGGGACCTGGTTGTGTGGAGAGAGCTACAAATGCTTACAGTCACGGAGCTTAAAATAGGATGACAGTCGCTTATTATGACTGACCTTGGGTTTGTGGACTACAATAAGGTATGCTATAACGAATCCAATTGGCTCTAGAACCTCGTTCGTTATAGCATTCATTCTTTATAAGGGTAATCCGTTTTAGGCCCTCGAATAAAACCACTTAACAATGAAAAAAACATAATATAAAAATTGTAAAAATCGCATAAATATGCATATAAACTCATGAAATAAAGAATATAATTAATACTTGTAATAAAAAATAATAAATTAGTACAAAAACTAGTAAAAAAAATACTGCTCTTAATCCTAGCTTAGCGTTGCTGAGGAGGCAGGACAGGAGGCGAGAATTACTGAGAAGAGATGGAAGGAGCGAAGTCATCCTTCCTAGTCCTCTATGGAGACTGTCCTGCAGGCAGGTCGTTATGTAAATATTCGTTATATAAACCGTTCGTTATAGCATACCCCAGTGTATATGCTTTTGAGAGCGAATAGCATTTTTGTTTCACGTGAGCAACCTGGCTGAAGCCTGGCTGAAGCCTGGCTCAAGCCTGGCTCAAGCCTGGCTCAAGCCTGGCTGAAGCCTGGCTCAAGCCTGTCTTGCAGGTACAGTGACCACATGCAACAATTCCATGCATGGTATGAGGTGGTTTAAAACAAACACGTTAGCAACCTCTAGGATGTAATTATTAGGGGAAAAACATTTCGGTCCTAGGACCTTGATCACTTCTAATATTGGAAGTACTCAAGGTCCCAGGACCGAAACGTTTTCTAATAAATGTGACCTAGTGTTTTGCTCCCTTGGTATCAATTACCAAGATTAATTATACCATAGTAAGAGTTGGCTTTAAATACCAACAAGTATGTTAATAAGGTATATGTCAAGTACTAGGATATTTATCGAGGAGATTTTCGCACATTATCCAAATTGCATCGAGAAAAGTTCACGTAAGAAAAAAGTTTAATCACTACATATGCTGTTACTACAAGTGAATGTTATTTACGTAGCACCATCCTTCTCAACGTCAGTCCAAGAATTAGCAATCCACTTGAGAAGGCACATGGATTCCATGCCCAAATACCCACGAGATTCGTCACATTTGGAATGCATATTCTAGTGAACACGTGAGAAACTACTAGGATAAACTACTAGGACTCATTAGTAAGTGGCTTCTATGGATTCAGGGAAAAGCTGTTAGCCAGACTTGATTCCTGGAGGTGGGAAGTACAATGGAGACAGACTCTAACATCCCCAGAATGGTCTGGTGGCGATATTCTTATCGTAGCTCCAAGAATACTCAACCTGGACAACCTCAGAAGTAGCCTCAACGTAATTAAAACACCATTACTTTCTACCTTTGAAGAAGATACTGTTGATCACCTTCTATTCCTTGACTTCCTGCTCATGCAACTAGAGAATCATCTCAGATTATATGTATACAGCAAACCCAACAACAAGAGTGATCTAACACCTTACTATTTACAGAGCCAACACCATCTTCAACTTGCAATATCTTAAGGAAGAATATGACGCCTTAAAAATACTTTCCTGACGTGTTAGGCAAAATTACACAGGATTATCTAATGAAACATTTATACAGCTGTGGGTTCTGTTTTCCATGAGTTGTATTAAGCCAGTAGAAACAATACAGAGGGCATATAAAGGAAACATGATGAGATGCAGGAAGTATGACTGTAAACACAGCAGTAGGCCTACTAGCCAATGGAAAAGTGACTTCTTAGGAGATGACGAGGTTTATCTTCTCAAGGAGGTCTCATGATAATATTTAAGTAATGGAAAAAGTTGCTCTTGTTCTGCGAAAGTGTTTGAAATGGAGATTAATGATGCTTAAAGACATTTTCGTATTTGTATGTCTGGTTTATTATTCACTGAATGTCGTCCCAGTTCATCAAATGGCTAGTGGTTTTCCAGTGTCGTTCACGTGCGTCATTCAAGATGACAGATCTTCAAGTATAGTGCTCGTTCAAACACGTCCCTATGACTGGCACTGTTTACCCCTATGTGTAACTTGCCATAGCCTCCAGATGGGATTATTTTGCAAATACCTGTGTTGACTGGTTCAAGGTTCTCTACTTTGGTCTAGGTGATGACTTTCATGGATATGCTTGTTGTTATGGGGCTGTTATGAAGTAGTGGGTGTGTTGCTGAGTCCTTGATAGGAGTGGGGATGTTCTGAGGTTGTGGGGATGTTGTGTATGTATACGGAGGTAGTGGGGCGTTGCTGAGACATTAATGGGAGTGGGGATGATCTGAGGTGGTGAAGGGTGTTCCGGGGTTGTGGAGCTGTGTGGGTGGAGGTGTTCTGAGGTGACGTGGTAGAGATGCTTTCAGGTTATGGCATAGGGGTATTGGGAGGGGTATAGGAGGATGTTGGGATGTGGAGGTGGGACATTCTGAGGTGATGGGGTGGGAGTATTCTTTGGTGAGGAAGATTGGGGTGTTGTTGGGGAGGTGTGGAATGAAACGCGGATTAGGGGTCTTCAGAAAGGTGTGGGGATGCTGTAAGGCGAGGGTGGTATTGGGGAGGTGTTAGAAAGGTGTTAGGAAGGTGTTAGGAAGGTGTTGGGGAGGTGTTACGGTACGGATGCTCTGAGGTGGCGAGTTTGGTGATGGCAGATAAAGGAACGTTGAGGTGTTGAGGGAAGGGGGTTGCAAGGCGGTATGGGGTTTTGTTAGGTGGGAAGGGAAGTGGTTGTGAGGTGGGGCGAGGCGGTGGGGAGATGGGGGAGAGGTGGTGGGGAGTTTCCGCAGTGCGACTAGTTCCGGGTCTCTCTTGCAATATTTAGTGTCTCAATTAGTGTTGACTTGTGAGTGGTGGTGACCTGTGACCTACACAACGTGAGTGTGGTGAGTGGTGGTGACCTGTGACCTACACAACGTGAGTGTGGTGAGTGGTGGTGACCTGTGACCTACACAACGTGAGTGTGGTGAGTGGTGGTGACCTGTGACCTACACAACGTGAGTGTGGTGAGTGGTGGTGACCTGTGACCTACACAACGTGAGTGTGGTGAGTGGTGGTGACCTGTGACCTACACAACGTGAGTGTGGTGAGTGGTGGTGACCTGTGACCTTCACAACCTGCTGCTGATGCTACTACCACTACCACTGTTACTACCACCATTATTACTATTACTGCTATTACCATCACCATTACTACCACTATTATTGCTACCACCACCATTACAACTGCCACCATCAGCACTGTCAACACTACAACTACTACCACCATTACTATCAACACTACAACTACTACCACCATTACTATCACCACTACAAGAGCTACCACCATTACTATCAACACTACAATTACTACCACCATTAATATCACCACTACAAGAGCTACCACCATTACTACCACCACTACAACTACCAACAACATTACTATCGCCATAACTACCACCACTGTTAAAACTACCACAACTCTTCCACCACTATCACAGCTACCATAACCACTGTTACCACCCCATCATCACCACTATTACAATCACTACCACCTTTTGTACTACAACCATTATTACTACTACCACAACTACCAGTACGAATACCACCACCATCACCTACAGCAATACCACTATTTACACCATTACTATAATTTTTATCATTACTACTATCACCATCGTCGACACTACTATTACTACTACTACCCCCACCATTACCACTATCCTCACCATTACTACCATCTTCACTTCTGTCACCACCATCACAACTACTACCATCAGTGCTGCAAGCATCACCACTACCACTATCATTATCATCACTGCTTCCACTACCACTAATGCTAAAAGTACCACTAACACCACCTGTACCACTACCACCATCAGCACCCCTGCAGCCACCAGTACTCCTGGTTGATCTGTCTAGGAACTATCATTGCCGTAGCCTTGACGTGGGTCTTAAACTAGTGTAAACAGTGAACCCCACGAGTGATCAACTGAACACTCTTGAGTTTGTCTTTTATTTAACGACGTTTCGGGGTTCATCAAGTGATCGAGAAAACCACGCAACGAGGGAAACGTCGCTATATAAAAGGCTTCATCTATGCTTCCTTGATTCAACAGTATCGCTAGATTATAATTTTCATTATTGCTGGGCCGTCTACCTGGAGTCTACTTGTAGGGTATTCCGGGGATCAACGCCTCCGCAGCCAAGTCCACGACCAGGCCTCCCGGTGGATCAGGGCGTGATCAACCAGTCTGTTACTGCTGGCAGCAGGTAGTCCAAAGTACGAACCACAGCCCGGCTGATCCGGCACCGACTATAAGTATCTGTCCAGTTCCCTCTTAAAGGTACCAAGTGGTCTATTGGTAATTCCCCTTATGGCTAGTGGGAGGCTGTTGAACAGTCTTGGGCCCCAGACACTTACTGTGTTTTGTCTTAGTGTACAAATGGCGCCCCTACTTTTCATTGGGGGTATTTTGCACCGCCTGCCCAGTCTTTAACTTTCGTATGGAGTGATTTGTGTTTGCAGATTCGAGACCATTCCTTCTTGAATTTTCCGAGTGTAGATTATGATGTATCTCTCTCGCCTGCGCGCCAGCGAGTACAAGTCAAGTGCTTCCAAGCGTTCCCAGTAGTTAAGGTGTTTGATGGAACTTATATGTGCAGTAAAAGTTATCTGTACATTCTCTAGATCTGATATTTCACCTCCTTCGATCGGAGATGTTAATGTACAGCAGCAGTACATTAACAGCAGTAGATTACAGCAGTACATTAACATTCGCTACATCCTCGTAGGACACTCGACTGACCTCTCAATACATTGTATGCTATAAACGAATATAGAAAAAAAAAGTCTGTAGATTTTTTTTTCTAGTTTTGAAATCTCATTGAAAATTCTCATTAAAGGTTGAGTGGGCAGGTGAATGGAGTGGGCAGGTGAGTGGAGTGGGCAGGTGAGTGGAGTGGGCAGGTGACTGGAGTGGGCAGGTGAGTGGAGTGGGCAGGTGAGTGGAGTGGGCAGGTGAGTGGAGTGGGCAGGTGAGTGGAGTGGGCAGGTGAGTGGAGTGGGCAGGTGAATGGAGTGGGCAGGTGAGTGGAGTGGGCAGGTGAGTGGAGTGGGCAGGTGAGTGGAGTGGGCAGGTGAGTGGAGTGGGCACTCTTAGTCTTGGACAAATGTAAATAAACATTTGTTTGAGACGATGTTTTTCTTTTTATGGTTGAAAACGAGTGAATGAATTGATATCTTTTGTATCGAAAGCTATTTTTTATTATTATTATTATTATTATTATTATTATTATTATTATTATTATTATTATTATTATTATTATTATTATTATTATTATTAGCTGTAGTAATAGTAGTATTAACATTGTTGTAAATATTATAAATACTATTATTAGTATAATAATTATTATTATTGCTATTATTATTAAATATATTTCTTCTTCCTCCTCTTCTTCTTCTTCTTCTTAAGAAAAGCAACACTGGCAGGGGTGCACTAACACCTGAGTGGGAATGAGAGGTGGTCACGTTATGAGGGGAACAGACACCATACGTTATGAGGGGCAACAGACACCATACGTTATGAGGGGCAACAGACACCATACGTTATGAGGGGCAACAGACACCATACCTTACACCAGCAGCTCTTGGCTAATATCTGGCCTTTAATCCAGGAAATTAGAGTTACCATCATCTTAATTACTATTCCCGAGACGCCCTATGACCCTTACGGCGTCTGGGGAATAGTAATCCATAAATACAGAATCTTTACATATAATGATATACGTTCTAGTTCTACTCTGTACGGAATTCATATGTAAACCCTGGGTCACCAAGACGCGGTGACCCAGGGGAAAAAAACTGAAATTACACAGAAAATTATTATTTAATTTCTTGCTTCAGTCATTTTAGTCAACTTCTAAGAAACTCATGGCTAATGCTTAAGGCTTCTCCATTCTCTTAGGTAAATTAGACAGGAAACATTATAGAAATAAACAGAAGAAAACAGGAAATTAAAGATAAGTGTATAACAATGCGAGTAAAAGTTCGTAAGATTTTGTTTGTTTTTGTTTTACATGTCCGGGGGAAAAAAAAAAGGAGCCAGCAATTCTGAAAGCCGTGACTAGCTCTTGTTTCGTACTCGTAAAAGAAGACAGTTTCACCTCCCTGGACAGTTGCTGTCTACCATTCTGGGACTGAGAAAGAGAATAGTTTTAAATTTAAGGGATATGTAAGAGTCTCCTGGAATACTTCAATATTCTTCCTCCACCACTCTGGCTATTATGGTTCTGCTTCTCTGTAAACAATGTTGTAGAGAAGAAAACAAATTATGAAATTAAAATATTGTTACTATTGTAAATGTGAGGGTCATTTAGTGTAAGAAATGGAGAAGGCTCGATTCTTGGCCCTCCAGGGTATAGAACCTCCAGTCTAGCAACCGGCGGCTTCGTACTGTTGGTACAAACCCAAGAAGCAACACGTATGACTCACGAAATCGTAATGACATGATTACAAACAAACCATACCACGGGTGGGGTTAGAACCCGCGATCAGAGAGTCTCAAAACTCCAGACAGACGCGTAAGCCACTGGGCCCAGTGGCTTACGCGTCGGTCTGGAGTTTTGAGACTCTCTGACCGCGGGTTCTAACCCCACCCGTGGTATGGTAAGCAACAAGTATTCTCTTCCTGAAGATAAGCACACGTGTCGTACTACACACCCCGGTCGTTCCGTCTTCAAGCGTTTCTGTATAATGTACGTGCACTTCCCCACGTACTTTTTGATCCCCCAAAGTTCATAACGTATTCTCAAGCGTTAGTACAAGTTCCACTTTCATGCTTCTTCACCAAGTTTTTTTTAATCGTTGATGAAGAGCTGGTGTGTAGTTTTATGGGTTTCTTGTGAAATAGTTTAGCTACAAGAGATGCCACGTAGCTCACCTGCAAGGTGATGTATTTGGTAGTTTATTATTTTGTTGCAGCAGTCACACTGTCTAGTCACACTGTCACATCAGTCACACTGTCTAGTCACACTGTCACATCAGTCACACTGTCTAGTCACACTGTCACATCAGTCACACTGTCTAGTCACACTGTCACATCAGTCACACTGTCTAGTCACACTGTCACATCAGTCACACTGTCTAGTCACACTGTCACATCAGTCACATAGTCTAGTCACACTGTCACATCAGTCACACTGTCTAGTGTGTCTGATTGTGGACATTTGCCGAAGTCCCAGTCCATACTTATCCAGTCCGTGTTGATTAGGGACAAAGGTGCCAAGCCATTTTGGCACACGAAGGAAAGCTCTTAAATAGTGAAAATTAGCGGCATCAGATCTCATTAGCAGTGTGGTTAGGTCAAACTTTGGTTTTATAGACACTTCTCGCTACACTTAAGTAAATATGAAAATGATATTTGTCCAAAGGAATCAGTACTGTGAGCTTCATTAGTACGAAGAATGAAGGGTTTGTCAGCTTTAGTCATGTCGTCTGCTGATGTATTTAGATTACTGTAAAGCAGATACTATGGTGTTGCTTCAGGATTTGAAGTGCCTTTTTCTTGCCATTGCCTTAAAGGAGGTAATGTTTGCGTCACAACATTTGATTAAAGGAAAAGATGGTGGCATAGTTGTCAGAGAAGTGCTTGCAATTTGTTAATAATAGTAAGTCTTGTTGGGATTGTGAGGTTTACTATGCTTCACAGAGATTGTTTTGGTGAAGGGTCTGGAAGGGAACCATGGAGTACTGATATACTATCTGTGTCATCACCCATTAATGCAATTTTCTGTCCGTCATCTAGTTTGCATGTTATTTTAACAATTAATGTACGTGAATCAGCAGCATCATTGTCCCGATTAATCATTATGCCAACAGATTGGAGCTGTAGCTCCAATGCATTACTAATTAAGTCTGCAGAGACGTGTTTAGAAACACGACGATTTTGTTCCAGAGTTTCAATAATTTTTTGGGAAAACCATTAAAGACTTCAAATCCTCCGCTCCCACAGTACTTAATATATTTTGTAACATATCCTCATATATTGTAGTGACATTGACCTCCTTTCACGACATCTGAGAGACAGCCATCTCAAGGTCTGCATGTTGATTTCTGTGGCATACGCCAGAGCCTTATACTGTGGTAGCAAGATGTACGTAATTTTTCCTCACTTATATTGATGCTGAAGTCCTCTATAAATGTCGCAAGTAAACGAAATTAACGGTATGTCTGCTGTATATAAGAATATATTTATTGTTAGTGAATGATGTGTATAATTCAACCTATAGTAGTTTGTATATTAATTGGGACACTGATGAAATAAAAACATTTATTTTGAAAGTTAATGTTTAGTTGAAAAATACACGGCAGTGATATGACATATAATTAATTTAATAAGAGACATGACTACCCTTTGTTTTTATGAGCATTGCTACACACTTGGCATAGAATCGACCAATGTTGAACACATTTAACAAGTTCTTCGTCGTGGTACCAGGTCCTAATAACAGCAGCAATTAGCTTCTCCACAGTTGAACAGTTTTGTTTCGGGATCCTGAGTTTGGTTATTGAGGTCAGGAGAGTTTCCAGACCAATTTAGAACGCATTTTTCTGGAAGTGTGGCAGGAGCAAGATGCTGCTGGAAAATACCCTCTCCATCAGGAAAGTCTCTATTCACAATGGGAAGCAAATGAGTTGCCAGGATTAACTTGTATTAGTCACTGTTCATCGTTCCCCCAACAATAACAATCCGTCCAGGGACTTTAGCAGTAAAACTACCTCAAGACATCTTCCTAGGTGGGTGTTTTGGTGCTTGTTGAATGTGTTCATTCCGAAGAGGTTCGCCTTTGCTCCGTCTCACTACCACTGATCTGTACCCACGTACTTCAAAATGCGACTCATCTGTAAATATAACTCTTCTCCATTCATCTGTTTAGCTCTTAGTTACGATGATAATAATCTCCATTCATCTGTCGTCCCTCCCTTATGATCGAGTGTCCACCGCAGCCGTTTTTTCTCATAGCAACAGTCAATAATCTTTTCTTTACTGGCTTTCTGGCAGTTCTGCCAATTTTAAGGAGCCTTTATCGAACAGTGGGGGACTCAACATTTACGCCAGCTAAAGCCAAACCTCTCTATGGAACTTTACTGGTTTTCTTGGGATCCTTCACGCTATTTCTTATGATGACCTTGTCATCGTGAGATGTTATCTTGCATTATTTTTCACATCTTCCACGATGCAGCTCTGCAAAATCACCTGTGTTGTCAGCTCTCTTCAGAATCAGACCAACAGTTGACTTTTGTTTGGCTCAAATTTTCGACGATCTGATACTCAAATTAGTACGCTTGTACGCTTCCTAGGTGTAACATCTATCATGAATTTCAGCAGTAATTATGAACTGAGTGGGAGAATTTGGCCAAAGCACATTCACCCAAGGAGCACACTTGCAGGAATAGCCTTACAGAACAACAGCTGTTGTGGCGCTGACGAGAGTCGCAGGGTAACACCACAGCTGGATGGTTGCCAGGAGTCGGTAGCAAACTCTTCTGAAAAGAAAAGAACATAAACAACATTAATTAAGCCGGAGAATGAGAAATATGAGATCATCACAAAATTTAATTCTGTCCCAATTAATTTGGACACCAATATTTTCACTATGTTAGTTTAGATACTTTCTAAGAGGGAAAGAACTTGAATGGTCTAATTGTTAAACAACTCATGGACATGTTATTACCCTTGGTGTCGTGGCTGAACTATGGGTAGCCGACCCGGCAGTGATCCACAAACACTAATGGAACTGGAGGTCGCACCCGGCAGTCGACAATAACACAGGCCAGCTCACACATCTGTTATGACACTAAGTTGATTTGTGGGAGGTGTGTTGGTTATATAGAGCAGCTGGCCTCAAATTGCCTGGGATGTTACTATCATGGGCCATGAAGATGGTTTGGTAGGCAGGTGTTACCAATCTTAACCCCAGATATACCAGTCTGTTGTTTACCAGTTAGTCCCTGAGCAAGAGTATCTGTGGGGAAGCTAGTCCCTGAACAGCAGTGCCTGTGGGTAAGCTAGTCCCTGAACAGTGCCTGTGGGTAAGCTAGTCCCTGAACAGTGCCTGTGGGTAAGCTAGTCCCTGAACAACAGTGCCTGTGGACACGCTAGTCCCTGAACAGCAGTGCCAGTGGGTAAGCTAGTCCCTGAACAGCAGTGCCTGTGGATAAGCTAGTCCCTGAACATCAGTGCATGTGGATAAGCTAGTCCCTGAACATCAGTGCATGTGGATAAGCTAGTCCCTGAACAGAAGTGCCTGTGGATAAGCTAGTTCTTGAACAGCAGTGCCTGTGAATAAGCTAGTCCCTGAACAGCAGTGCCTGTGGATAAGCTAGTCCCTGAACATCAGTGCATGTGGATAAGCTAGTCCCTGAACAGAAGTGCCTGTGGATAAGCTAGTCCTTGAACAGCAGTGCCTGTGGACAAGCTAGTCCCTGAACAGCAGTGCCTGTGGATAAGCTAGTCCCTGAACAGCAGTGCCTGTGAATAAGCTAGTCCCTGAACAGCAGTGCCTGTGGATAAGCTAGTCCCTGAACAGCAGTGCCTGTGGACAAGCTAGTCCCTGAGCAGCAGTGCCTGTGAACAAGCTAGTCCCTGAACAGTAGTGCCTGTGGGCAAGCTAGTCCCAGAACAACAGTGCCTGTTCTCTTCCTGAATTTTGCTCCTTGGCCAGATTAGACCACTACTGTATTATGGTAGTACACTATTACTATCAGTGGTCTTCTCAAGACTGCAAATCATTAGTTTAGCACTACCATGGTTTATTACCCAGGTGGAAACGACTACTGTATCAGTTTTACTGACAACCATCCCAACTGGTTTAAGTTAAGACAAAATTCATATCTGTATTTTTATGTTCACTGCAAGACTTCATAAAAGTAAAGATTTTAATGTCTATTTTACTTCTCCGTTATTTATTTTTATTGCAAATGTCCTGAATTGACTAGTCTGTTGACGCAAAAAAAAAATTGTATTTGTTGTTGCAGTCGCCTATACTGGCCCCAGGCTTTTGGGAGATGGACTCTTGGCCTGAAACGGTGCTATTTTATAACATTTTCTGCGTTATAAATGTTAATTAGAGTAAATGTTAATTAGAGTAATATCTGCCTCATATTTTTCGAGAAGATTGTTTGAATGTCTTACCTGTGTGTACAGTCTCCATTTCCTTGCCTTCCTTCCCACACTTCCCTGTCATCCCATATCATACTGGCATTCGTTTTATTTTTCCCCAGCACTGTATGACCTACGTTTATTTGTCTAGCGCTAAGCTACGATAATAACAATAATGAAAGTATTTTTTTCCTAAGGAATCACATTGTTTTGAAAGCTGTTGTGGCTTCTCTTGGTGATGCAGGACTGTTGACTGATTATAACAGGAACCACCAGATTCACCCTTCCTTGTGGTGAAGTTGTTGGTTCAACGCTGCTGTTGATGTTGCAAAGTCAGTTGCACTGTCTAGTCTTCCTAGTACCACAAAACAAACATGATCGTTGTGGTGCTTTTCATTTCTCGCAGTTTCTAGGATTGTCAATGTTTACACCTCGTTCACTGATCTTCGGCACGGCTTTTTTAATTGGAGATCTATGACTTTATATTCTTTATCACTAAAAAAATGAACAATATCAGTTGTGAACGCAGTGAACACACTTTTACATATGGTTTATCTGTAGTGTCATCCGGGGCTGGTTTTTAAGTGTTTGTAAGTAAAATGCACTTCACTGAAGATTTATTTAACACTTCTTTTCATGTAAACCATAAACTATACCACAGGTGGGGTTCGAACCCGCGGTCAGAGAGTCTCAGACCGAGGGTATCGAATTCCACCCGTGGTATGGTTTGTTTGCAATCGTGTCATTACGATTTCGTGACTGATGTAGACCATCCTTGCGTGACTGCCCAGAGTTTATCAAAGTCTACGATCCTCGAGTCAAGAGCACAGACGGTGAATCACCAGCGGTAAAGCCGCAAAAAAGAGACACTCGGTGACCACCGGTAGAAGAGCACAGCAGGAATGATAGTCGGCATCAACACGCTATCACATTATAAACATTTATTATAATGGTCCACTTCTAAATGTTTTCCTTCGTTCTCAGACGCCACAGGAATTAATGGAAACGAACACAGTCAAAAATTATATTTAATTTCGAAATTTTTTGTTTATTAATTGTATTAAATGTGAAACATTTGATGTTTGGATAAAAGTAATTACGTAAATTACATCTCTGATGTTATTAATTACGACTGACTGATTTTTTTCATTGACATTTTCGGTTACTGTATTTTTTTACTGTGATGCAGTAGAGTAAAATAATAATGGAATATAAAAAAAAACGTTTAATAAAAAGAATTTCTTCTTTTAGACAGTCAGTTCTGTGAAAATATTTTTTGAATTAAAAGACCATTTTTGCCTTAATTTCTTTTTTCATGTCTAATAAAATATTAGACATGAATCTAAGCAACCATTATTAAATATCGTGTACAACATATACTTGAAATCAGCTGTTTAACTTAAAAAAAAAAATCAACATGGCGGCTAACGCCGGCGAGACATGTCATGGGAGTTTTAATACATGGTGTCCCCCTCCCACCCCCCAAAAAAAAAAAATGTATACACCAGTTCACATGCCCATTACCACTTCAGAACAAATTTTCCTTGTTCAAACGTAAGTCTGTAATTATCAATTTCTGAGGCCTATTTTCACCTTATCACACATTACAGATTATAGACTGATAAGGTGTGTATACATATTTTTGGGACGCAATGTGTATTTGTCCTGGATGTATATTTTTAAGTTTCAATCAATTTTTACCTTTTATTTAATTATTTCCTATTGGTATGAATTTTTATTCTAAACTTTCTGTGCTGTTAGGATCTGGACTTTGTTTTGGTGGTTCCAGAGTGACTGATGGGAATATTATTTCAGGTATTGGTTGTAATAACAGTGATTTTGGCAGTGATGGTTCAGGAGGAAGTTGTGGTGGTGTCAGTGATGGCAGTAATGGCGGCAGTGAGAGTAATGGACGGTAGCAGTGGTGGTAATGACGATAACAGTGGTGGTAATGACGGTAGCAGGGGTTATAGCGAAGGTAGTGGTGATGGTGGTAGTGAGGGCAATAGTGGTAAAATTTATGGTGGTAGTAGTGGTAGTGATTGTGAGGGTAGTAGTGGTAGTGAGGAGTAGTAGTTAGTGATGGTGGTGGTGGTGGTAGTAAGGGTAGTAGTGGTAATGAGGGGTAGTAGTTAGTGGTGGTGGTAGTGAGGGTAGTAGTGGTAGTGAGGGTAGCAGTGGTAGTGAGGGGTAGTAGTTAGTGGTGGTGACAGTGAGGGTAGTAGTGGTAACATTAGTGGTAGCAGTGAAAGGACACACTACCCACTAGCATATATCTTAGGTATATATCTTGGGTATACTCCTGACACTTGAACTTCTAACACGTTGTAAACATGTAATCATACCAGTATCGATTACAGTTTACAACTTCAGTGGAATTACTTGGTAAAGAAAGAACACTGGCTGTAGAAACACCTTATATTGGGACAACTTTTCGATCAACACTGAGCGAAATGTTGTATAAATAACTATCCAAATTGCCATAACATTTTCTCACAACATACAGCTATATATATATATATATATATATATATATATATATATATATATATATATATATATATATATATATATATATATATATATATATATATATATATATATATATATATAATATATATATATATATATATATATATATATATATATATATATATATATACATATATATATATATATATATATATATATATATATATATATATATATATTACCTGGAGTATACCTAGAGAGGGTTTCGGGGTCAACGCCCCCGCTGCCCGGTCTGTGACCGGTTTGAAATTGACAGACTTTTTTTTTAAAAATACAATTATTTTTTAAACACTAGATGCCACTGGGACCACAATAATACAAACATTAAACGACAGGAAAAAAAAAACCCATGAGAAAACGACATCTTTCAATCATAATGAACCAAACACTCGTTTAATTTCTGCCCTTCAATACCCACGTTTCACTGCAATATATTTTTTCTCTTATTCACACGCCATTCAGGGAAGTTTTTAATGAACACTTGAAAAGAGGTCAGATTGAGTATCGCTCTGTTTAGCTGGGATAAATTGATGTTTTGACGTTGTTGCATGGCAGGTTGATGATGTAAACACTGGCTAGACCAAAACCTCTCTGTGTCGACACCTTGAGTCGCCATATAGATGCTAGTAACGAGGAGGAGAAATTGATCTCTCCACTGGAGGTACTAAAAATAGGGAGGGTGGGGTATTTTCGCAGCTTCATTGTACACTCCACAGCCATAGTGCTGTGTTATTGTACACTCCCCAACCATAATGCTGTGTCGTTGTACATTCCATAGCCATAGTGCTGTGTTATTGTATACTCCACAGCCATAGTGCTGTGTTATTGTACACTCCACATATATAGTGCTGTGTTCCTGTACACTCCACGGCCATAGTGCTGTGTTATTGTACACTCCAGCAATGCTTGTCATAAAGACACAGCCATAGTGCTGTGTTATTGTACATTCCACAGCCATAGTGCTGTGTTATTGTACACTCCACTTCCATAGTGTTGTGTTATTGTACACTCCATAGCAATAGTGCTGTGTTTCTGTACACTCCACAGCCATAGTGCTGTTATTGTACACTCCATAGCCATAGTGTTGTGTTCCTGTACACTCCAGAGCCATAGTGCTGTTATTGTACACTCCATAGCCATAGTGCTGTGTTTCTGTACACTCCACAGCCATAGTGCTGTGTTATTGTACACTCCACAGCCATAGTGCTGTGTTATTGTACACTCCACAGCCATAGTGCTGTGTTATTGTGCACTCCACAACCATAGTGCTGTGTTATTGTACACTCCACAGCCATAGTGCTGTGTTATTGTACACTCCACAACCATAGTGCTGTGTTATTGTACACTCCACAACCATAGTGCTGTGTTATTGTACACTCCACAGCCATAGTGCTGTGTTATTGTACACTCCACAACCATAGTGCTGTGTTATTGTACACTCCACAGCCATAGTGCTGTGTTATTGTACACTCCACAGCCATAGTGCTGTGTTATTGTACACTCCACAGCCATAGTGCTGTGTTATTGTACACTCCACAGCCATAGTGCTGTGTTATTGTACACTCCACAGCCATAGTACTGTGTTATTGTACACTCCACAGCCATAGTACTGTGTTATTGTACACTCCACAGCCATAGTACTGTGTTATTGTACACTCCACAGCCATAGTACTGTGTTATTGTACACTCCACAGCCATAGTACTGTGTTATTGTACACTCCACAGCCATAGTACTGTGTTATTGTACACTCCACAGCCATAGTGCTGTGTTATTGTACACTCCACAGCCATAGTACTGTGTTATTGTACACTCCACAGCCATAGTACTGTGTTATTGTACACTCCACAGCCATAGTACTGTGTTATTGACACTCCACAGCCATAGTACTGTGTTATTGTACACTCCACAGCCATAGTACTGTGTTATTGTACACTCCACAGCCATAGTACTGTGTTATTGTACACTCCACAGCCATAGTACTGTGTTATTGTACACTCCACAGCCATAGTACTGTGTTATTGTACACTCCACAGCCATAGTGCTGTTATTGTACACTCCACAGCCATAGTGCTGTGTTATTGTACACTCCACAGCCATAGTGCTGTGTTCCTGTACACTCCACAGCCATAGTGCTGTGTCGTTGTACACTCCATAGCCATAGTACTGTGTTATTGTACACTCCACAACCATAGTGCTGTTATTGTACACTCCACAGCCATAGTGCTGTGTTATTGTACACTCCACAACCATAGTGCTGTTATTGTACACTCCACAGCCATAGTACTGTGTTATTGTACACTCCACAGCCATAGTACTGTGTTATTGTACACTCCACAGCCATAGTGCTCGCTAGGTTACTGAATTCCTTATGTGGGCTGAGTCTTGGTTCCCTGGAGGTATATTCTCTGGTTTATCTTCGTGACAACCGCTGTCTGTCTCAAGGATAAAACACAGAATGTGAACATTTTATTGGTGTAGGATGACGGGTAGGTACATGTGCAACACTTAGGTATCTTTGTGTTGCAAATGGGTCTTTCATCAATTTATAGGTATTGCGTACCGTTTATAATGTGAATGTGTTGATATAATATGTTTGTTATATGTTTCTTGCAACATCATAACCTTAGAGCTTGCAACATCATAACCTCTGTACTTGCAACATCATAACCTCTGTACTTGCAACATCATAACCTCTGTACTTGCAACATCATAATATCTGTACTTGCAACATCATAACCTTTGTACTTGCGACATCAATGTTTTGATTGCTGTCTCTTTAAACCTTGTGGTTTTTGTCTCTTTAAACCTTGTGGTTTTTGTCTCTTTTAATCTCCTACAAATATTCCGCTTTATTCCAGGTTAAAGAATAACCATATTTTCCATCTGATTTTTTCTTCTTTCCAGGTCTCTGTGGAATAACTTGAGAACAACAATTCTGATAGGCTTCAAACTCTCATCGTTGTTTCCTTATTCATTATTGTATTTATGAACTTTAACAATTTATAAGATTTTTTCTTGATATTTTGTGTGTGTCCATGATTCTTGTTTACATGTAGAGTGTACTCTGTGTATTAAATGTATTACTGCATTTAAATTTTTAGTGTTGGACTGGGTTAGTTCCTGCTCCTGGGTCATTAGGTGCTATTGAGCTATTTCAAAGTGTTGCTCTTCAGCTCCTGGACCTCTTGGAAAGATTGAAATACATATCCTAGGTGTTTTAAAGAAATTACAACTCCTCTGTTCCTTGTCGGATTTGAGATGCAACTCCGGCTCTTGTTATGTGTACTAGGGTGCCACAGGCTCGGCTATGAGGTACTAGGCATTCTTTTCTAGAACCGCACAGCATCCTAGAAACATTAACATAGTCGAAAAAAATTAGGGACAAAATTCTCATTCGATAATACGTTTTTTATTTAAAATATAGTTTTGATATACACTTCTGCAATATATATATATATATATATATATATATATATATATATATATATATATATATATATATATAGGTCGTTCATAACTGAAAGTCAGATAATGTGATCTCGGGGTCAGTTTTGTTTTTATCGTACCGACGAATTGCTGGACAATTTTCATGGTGGACAAATATCACGCAACGCGTTTAGTTAATCACTCTCTTGCAATCTAAACTTTTTATGGGTTTCCATCACGGATATTGGGTTATTAGTGGGGGTGGATGGGTTTCTTGGGTCCACGACTGTACAATACGTGGGCAGCAAATTGTTTTATCCGTATAAACTCTCTTAATTTTCCTGGAATGTCGAAATAAAGTGACTCTCTCACTTGAGCCGTTTATTACCCTTCATCACCCAAATTTAAAATTATTGAAGGCAATATTTCTTTTCGTTTATCTGAAATTTATACCCTATTTCACACAACACAAATGACTCCCACATAAGAAAACGAAACGTATGACGACGTTTCGGTCCTACTTGGATCGAAACGTCGTCACCGGTTTCATCCTCCCAAGTTCGGGTTATTTGTGTATTGTGACTTTGTAATATTAACTTCAGACATTATGGAGGTATCTTGATGCTGGTACAGGGTGAATGATCCCAGGAACTGGAGTTACCTTGTACACGAATGGTATACAATCCCGACAAGAGGAAAATTAGACACATGTGCAACATCTGGGTATCTTTATTGCAGATGTTTCGCCCTCCAGAAAGGCTGAGGGACTGATTACCTCATCTTTTGTAAATAGTTCTTCTGTCTTCCATTCACGTCCTTGAATTTGCACTGATAAAGCCACTGGAGGGCGAAACGTCTACAATAAAGATACCCAGATGTTGCACATGTGTCTAATTGGTGTTACCTTCCTTTCCATTGAGTCAACATCCCATTCCCAGGGCGCTGTTTGACCTTTGGGATTTAGCGCTTGCTCGTGAATATGAAAACTTATGAATATTCTACGTTGCGTGTCAGCATACTGAAGCGTCTGCCTGCTAGCCTAGTCTCCACTCCTTGTCTCCATACACATCACATGTGAAGAGAAAATATATTATGGTTGACATAAACATCTGAATAATTAGTTGCCTCTTTGATGAGAATATCTCCGTCGTTACCATGTTGTGGCACCTGAAGACAACTCTGGCGAGGCTTCTGGTTCAATATTGCTGCAGGTCTCGGTATCTCTCAGCCGTTAGTAAAATATTCTGGCATTTTTTTTTTACTTCAGGTTCACGAGTCGGCCCCCACACCACAGGTCAGGACGATCTCCACTATACAGGTCAGACAGGTCTTCATAACGTAGGTTGGATGGTTCTCCACAACAGTATGTCGATGCGTCTTACATGAAGGATGTTGTGTCGTAAGACTAGGCTGAGTAGGTGAAGATTTCGATTTCGTATGATAACTGGAAAATGCCTCATCTGATCTGCTTCAAACTTTCAGAATTTGCCTCTGATTTATCTGAAATACATTTGATACCAGATTTTAAGGTCCTACCCGTGAAGTGTGCCTCCGAGGCTAGGCTTCCGTGGTTTGTGTCGAGGTACTGGAGGCTAGCGTTGTGTGATGTGGGATTACCTTCGTCAGGTCAAAATAAATCTGGTTATTTACTACATATTCATGTTACCCTGACACTGATAAGGGAAAGTTAGAGAGTTGTTCCTCGCGTGTGACAGTGAGGGAGTCTGGAAGAGGTTTAATCTGGCCACTAGAGGCAGTTCTTCTCCTTCAAGAATTTGGTTCCACTACATCAGATACAAAATGTTGTATTTAAATGTCAAGTATTAATGCTAAATAAGAATTGTGTTGGTCGATTTGTCATTTTAACTAGAAATATGATTAGTTTCTGTTTCTCAGCCTGGAGCAACAACTTGTCAGGTCTCCTCTTGAAGAAGAGACCTGACAGTTTCTTGTTAATCCTGAAGAGTTTAGGGCCGCAGCGTTCTCTTACCGTGTTCTTTGTACTCCTGCTTTTCACAGGGTTTATTCTACATTTGTTCCGTATTTCTCGCTCCAATAATTTGTAATTAAAATTCTAAGCTTAGAAATTGGCTTTCAAAAAAGGTCCATATAAGAAACTTTACACAAGTTTATAATGTTTTATGGTCAGCCAGTGTCCGTATAATAAGCCAGATATCTGACCCATGCCCCTCATGGATGTGAACCTCTTTAAGACTTTGCAAGGAAGCAAAGACGGTCTAGTCCTTGCCATGGATATGTGTTCCCAGTTCGTCTCTCACAGTGCTACTTATATAAAACAATATATAGAGGTGGGTGTGCTAGGGTCCGTGTGAAGCCGAGAGGGGCAGCCTGTGGGAAATTAATGTTGGTGGGCAGCCATTAACTCGACAAACAGGCGTACGTCAGCAGACAAGGCTCCAATTTGCTGTTGAAATATTGATCTCCCTTGTGTCCGAACCTCTTGACCACCAGATGGTCCAGTCTCTGGACCACTTGATAGTCCAGTATCTGGACCACTCGATGGTTCAGTCTCTGGACCACTCGATGGTCTAGTCTCTGGACCACTCGATGGTTCAGTCTCTGGACCAGTCGATGGTCTAGTCTCTGGACCAGTCGATGGTCCAGTCACTGGGCCACTCAATGGTCCAGTCTCTGAATCACTCGATGGTCTAGTCGCTGAACCACGCGACCACTCGCAGATGTGGACCACGGGACCACCTAGGGGTGTCTGGACCATCGGACAACCTGGTAGTGTGTGTGTGTACTACCGGATCACCTGGTGATGTGTGGACCACCGGACCACATGGCGGTGTGTGGACCATCTGACAGTGCGGTGGAATTGGCAAATTTCTTGCGTGATCTTATTTGTATTTTAGTACCTCGTAAATGTGGAACTTATATCCTCTCACACACCTCTGAGTGTTGACGTGAAACACACACACACACACACACACACACACACACACACAGGCAGGAATAGTAGGGAGACTACTACAGTGGATTAGGGAAAACCTGACAGGAAAGAAACAACGTGTGTTGGTACGTGATGAGGTGTCAGATTGGGTGCATGTGTTGAGTGGGATTCCGCAAGGGTCAGTCCCAGATCCGGTGCTGTTTCTAGTGTATGTGAATGACATGACAGAAGGGATAGATTCAGAGGTGTCGTTGTTTGCAGACAATGTGAAGCTGATGAGAAGAATACAAGTGGACGATGATCAGGTAAGCCTACAAGGAGATTTGGACAGGCTGCAAGTCTGGCTCTTGGAGTTTAACCACAGCAAGTTAAAAATCATGAAGTTTGTGGAAGGACAAAGAAGACCGCAGACGGATTACAGCCTAGGAGGTCAAAGGCTGCAAAACTCACTCAAGGAAAAGGATCTTGGGGTGAGCATCATACCGAGCACATCTCCTGAGGAGCACATCAACCAAATAACTGCTGCAACACATGGGCGCCTGGTAAACCTAAGAATAGCATTTCGACATCTAGGTAAGGAGTCAATCAAGACACTGTACACTGTGTACGTGAGGCCCATATTGGAGTACCAGTGTGGAGCAGTTTGGAACCCACACCTGGTCAAACAAGTCAAGAAATTAGAGAAAGCTTAAAGGTTAGGACAAGATAGTCCTGGAGCTAAGGGATATACCCAACGAGGAGATGTTAGAAGGAATCAATCTGACGACACTGGAGGACAGAAGGGATAGTGGCGACATGATAACGACATATAAGATACTGAGAGGACTTAGCAAAGTGGATATGGACAGAATGTTTCAGAGATGGGACACAGCAACAAGAGGTCACAACCGGAAGTTGAAAACTCTATGGCATAAGCATTTCTTATGCCATAGAGTTGTCAGGAAATGGAACGATACGGAGAGTGATGTAGTGGAGACAGGATCCATACATAGCTTTCAAGAAGAAGCTTGACAAAGCTCATGGCGAAGGGAGAGAGTGGACCTAGTAGCGACCAGCGAAGAGGCGGGGCCAGGAGCTGTGAACTGACCAACCACAACTAGGTGAGTACGCATACACACACACATAACTACTGCAGAAAATGAGAGCTAGCAAATTTAAGAATAGCTTTGCGATATTTATGAAGTCCTTCACAACACCGTACACCGTGTACGTCAGACCCATATTGGAGTATACAGCACCAGTATGGAACCCACACCTGGTCAAATATGTCAAGAAATTACAGAAAATACAAAGGTTTGCAAGGAGACTAGTCCTGGAGCTAAGAGGCATGTACTATGAGATATAATGATGGATCAAACTATATTAATTCACCTGGTATCCTCATGACTTATAAACATAAGAATTCATTTGTCAGAGAAAATTTGGAAAGTCTGTACACAAATAATCTACACATTGGAGGGAAAAGCTTCAGACGACGTTTCGGTCCTACTAGGACCATTTACAAGTCACATTGACACAAAAGAGTGAGGGAGCCAGTATAAAAAGGTGAGGGGGACAGGGAGGGGAAAAAGAGAGGAAGAAAAAAGAAATTGTGGTAGTTGTAATGTTGGTAGTGGAAGCAGTGGTAGACGTAGTAGTGACAGTAGAAAGTAGTAGCGACAGTAGAAAGTAGTAGCGACAGTAGAAAGTAGTAGCGACAGTATAAAGTAGGAGTGACAGTAGAAAATAGTAGCGACAGTAGAAAGTAGTAGCGACAGTAGAAAGTAGGAGTGACAGTAGAAAGTAGGAGTGACAGTAAAAAGTAGTAGTGACAGTAGAAAGTAGTAGTGACAGTAGAAAGTAATAGTGACAGTAGAAAGTGGTAGTGACAGTAGAAAGTAATAGACAGTAGACAGTAGGAGTGACAGTAGAAAGTAATAGACAGTAGAAAGTAGGAGTGACAGTAGAAAGTAGGAGTAGTAGTTGTTTTTAGTCTGTTTCGCTTTTCTCTTAATGTTTAAGCTGACTGATGAAAAGATTCGCTCACAATCATCATTTGAGTCTGGAACGTCAAGAAGACTCTAGCAAATTTAGAAAGGGTATAATAATTTTCAGTCTTATGAACTTTTGATCAAAACGACTGTTGGTGTCCTGTGACAAAACTGTAAATGCTACCAAGTGTCAATATTGAACCACATTCACTCTCCATGTCTAGTTCTTCATTCTATGAAATAATTTTTCTGAAGTTACGAAGTACAAAGCCCAGAAGGTCAGTAACTGCAGGAGGAAGGTCACTAATTACAGGAGGAAATTATTCTTTGTTGTCCCTGTCAGTAGTACAAGAGTAAATCTCTCTAAAGTCTCTGCATTACGCGGATTTACCTTTGTGTATTGTGCAGATAGAAGTACGTCTAGTACCTAGTGTCGGAGGGGACTGTGCAGCCAGCTGTGTGATTATCACCTGGGGTGGGAGGGGATGCCATGTGTACTCTGCAGCCAGATGTGTGATTATCACCTGGGGTGGGAGGGGATGCCATGTGTACTCTGCAGCCAGCTGTGTGATTATCACCTGGGGTGGGAGGGGATGCCATGTGTACTCTGCAGCCAGATGTGTGATAAATACTTGAGGTGGGAGAGGACGTCATGTGTTCTCTACAGTCAGATGTGTGATTAATAATTGATGATCAAGGGTGCTGTATTCCCTCTTCAAATAAAGAATAAGACACGTTCAGGACTTAGGTACCTTTATTTGCCAAAACGTTTCACCTGCACAGGCGAACAAGCCTGCTAAACAAGCCTGCTAAACAAGCCTGCTAAACAAGCATGCTAAACAAGCCGGCTAAACTTTTAAACATATGAAGACACTCACGTGTTGCACATATGTTTTCATCGTCCTCTCTACAGCTAATCAGGTGTTTATTCCGAAATTGTCAATGGCTTTATTCTCTTGCAAATTCTCTAATTTACTTGCAAATTGTTTAATTCCTTTGCGAATGTATTTATTACGTTTGGCTGTCAGGTATTAAATATTGATCTCACCAAATTGTCGAAAATCTAGCGAAATGTAATTTGTGCAAACATCTTATTAGGTGTCCACGTCTTGTTAAGCATACTGAGCTATGTCCTAGTGTCTACTTCTATGTCCATTTATTTTTTGAGCTTCCATAGGCTTCGGTAAACATCTTTTAATTATTTTTGTTTTACCCTTGAAAGCGTCGATAATGGTAATGTCTCGTAATGATTCGTAATTTTCCTCTGTTTAGTTACATTAACGTAATGAGGCCTAATTACCTTTTCATTTTCATCTTCTCAGGAGGTAATTGACAAGAAATAAGAAGTCCTTATTTGTTATTATCCTCCCTCAGCCGTATTAATGTCTGATTATTTGGTTGAAGAGTATTTTCCAGTACGTGTTATTAAAATAATTCTGACACAGAATGCTTAAAGGTCGTGTATGTCGTAGGTCAAACTCTTGATAGACTCTTATGTCTTGTGTCTGCGAAGGTATGCGTGTAGGTGTAGAAACAGGCACACGATCAGAAGTATAGATAGGTAGAAGTGCATATAGTATAGTACCCCACTCGTACTATACTCGAGTATAGTACGAGTGGGGTATTATACTCGTCACGTATACGTGAATGACGTGGCTTAAGGGATAAACTCAGAGGTAATCCTGTAAACAGATGACACGAAACTAATGAGGAGAATACAAGCAGATGAGAACCAGGAAGAACTATAAATGGAACCCGATAGGCTGTAGGTCTGGTCTGACAGATGGCTACTGGAATTTAAAGTGCAAAGTTATGAGGTTTCAATAAAGGCAAAGAAGACCACAGACGGAGTATAATATTGTACCAAGTAACTGCACGTCTGACTGATTTTGAACTAGCTTTTGAGAACTCTAAGTAAGGAGTCCCTCCCGACACTGTACATCGTGTATGTCAGTCCCATATTGGAGTATGCAGCACCATTAGGGAACCAACACCTGGACAAGCATGTTAAGAAATTGGAGAAAGTGCATAGGTTTGCAAAGAGACTAGTTCCTGAGCTAAGGGGTATATCCTACGTGGAGAAGTTAAGGGAACCCAACCTGATGGCACTAGAGGAAAGAAGGACTAGAGGTGATATGATAACAATGTACAAAATACTGTGGGGATTTGGTAGGGTGGACAAGGAGAGATTGTTTGTAAGAGAGCGAATAGCACACAAGGGCACATATGGAAGTTGTAAACACAGAGGATCCACAGGGATGTGAGGAAGTATTTAGGAAGTTAGGAAGTGAAACGACCTCGAGAATGAAATGGTAAAGGCAGGGTCCACACAAAGCTTTAAGAATAGGTATGGAAAGGCTTTCGAAGCCAAGAAAGCGTTAATCTTGTAGTGACCAGCGAAGAGGCGGTGCCAGGAGCTAAGACTCGGCCCCTGAAACCACAACTAGGTGAGTGCACACACACACACACACATACACACACACACACACACACACACACACACACACAGCATTCCGTCATCTTAATAAAGAATCGTTCAGGACCCTGTACACTGTGTACGTTAGGCCCATACTGGAGTATGCAGCACCAGTTTGGAACCCACATCTAGCCAAGCACGTGAAGAAGCTAGAGAAAGTGCAAAGGTTTGCAACAAGACTAGTCCCGGAGCTAAGGGGTATGTCCTACGAGGAGAGGTTCAGGGAAATCAACCTGACGACACTGGAGGACAGGAGACATAGGGGGGACATGATAACAACATATAAGATACTGAGAGGAATTGACAAAGTGGACAGAGACAGAATGTTCCAGAGATGGGACACAGCAACAAGGGGACACAGTTGGAAGTTGAAGACTCAGATGAATCACAGAGATGTTAGGAAGTATTTCTTCAGTCACAGAGTGGTCGGGAAGTGGAATAGTTTAGGAAGTGATGTAGTGGAGGCAGGCTCCATACATAGCTTTAAGAAGAGGTATGATAAAGTTCATGGCGCAGGGAGAGTGACCCAGTAGCGGCCAGTGAAGAGGCGGGGCCAGGAGCTATGAATCGACCCCTGCAACCACAACTAGGTGAGTACAACTAGGTGAGTGCATACACACAGACATACACACACACACACACACACACACACACACACACACACACACACACGCACACACACACACACACACACACACACACACGCACACACACACACACACACACACACACACACGCACACACACACACACACGCACACACACACACACGCACGTAATGTGTTTATATCAACCTGGAACTGTGTGAACTCACTTTGTTCCATCCAGGTGAACTCACTTTGTTCCATTGCTACTGCTGACCTTCCCTCTTTGTTGTGCTACGCAACAAATGCTCCTGACAAAAGACCTCAATGAACCAGCACAACAAGAGTGACAACACCCTATATCTCCTCAGTCGTCGGTAGGAGGACACTAAGAAAATTTCATGTATCTAGTAGTAGTAGTAGTAACAGTAGTAGTAGTAGTAGTAGCAGTAGTAGTAGTAGTAAGTAGTAGTAGTAGTAAAGTAGTAGTAGTAGAGTGTAGTAGTAGTAGTAGTAATAATAGTAGTAGTGAGTAGGAGAGGTAGAGTAGTAGTAGTAGTGATATAGTAGTAGTAGTAGCAGTAGTAGGAGTAGAGTGAGAGTGATATGTAGTAATGGTAGTGAGCTAGCAGCATGTAGTAGTGAGTAGTATAAGTAGTAGTAGTAGTAGCAGTAGTAGTTGAGCAGTAGTAGAGTAGTAGTAGCACAAGTAGTAGTAGCAGCAGTAGTAGTAGACAGTAGTAGTAAGTGCGCAGTAGTAGTAGTAGAGTAGAGTAGAGTAGTAGTAGTAGTAATAGTGAGTAGTAGAGCAGTAGTAGTGAGCAGTAGAGTAGTAGCATAGTATGAGTCGCGTAGAGAAGTAATAGGTAGTAGTAGTAAGTAGTAGTAGTAGTAGTAGTAGGATAAAAAGTAGTAGAGTAGCAGTAGACATAGAGTAAGTAGTAGTAGTAGCAGTAGTATAGTAGTAGTAGTAGTAGAGAGTAGTAGTAGTCAGTAGACAGAGAGTGTAGAGTTAGTAGTAGTAGCCATAGAGTAGTAGAATAGGTAGTGAGCAGTGTGTAGTATAGTGAGCAGTAGTGTAGTAGTAGTAGTAGTAGTGAGTGTAGTAGTAAGTAGTAATAGTAGTAGTAGCAGCAGTAGTAGTAGCATCAGTAGTAGTAGTGGCAGCAGTAGTAGTAGTAGCAGCAGTAGTAGTAGTAGCATTAGTATTAGTAGTACCTGTAGTAGAAGTAGTAATAGTAATAGTCCCATGTTTAGAAACATGAATTCAGTTAAGCCATCAGGAAAATATGTGTCTTTAATTAACAGCATCAACCCGAAGTATCTTATATTTCAAATATCAAGGGGAATAAATTGATCATTCCTAATATACTTGACATGCAATTCTCTTTGGACAAACATAAAACGTATTTTTAAAAATGATATAACCAAGACAAATAATAATAACAGCTGATATTACACGAAACAAGAATAGCGTTAATGAGTCTTTTCAAGGAAGGATATTTAGTTTTTAATCCAATTTTGGAGCAGTGTTGATATAGTGATTTAGGACCACTGTCTCCTGGGGTTCTTCCATGATGACTTACAACCTGATCTCAGGAGAGGATTTGTTTTCTTCAAGGATTAGGTGAGAATTCAAGAGAACACGAAGTTGATTATTCTACAACATAGCTCTGTCATTTATAATATATTTATGTGAGGCGGTAATCCAGCATTGGTGACAGAGAGCAAGAAGTAACGGAGGATCCATACTCCGTACGCTAGTCGAGATATAAAATAATTTAAACGTCATCATCAGCATCAACAGCATCACCTGCAACATCACTAACAATATCAACAACATCAACATTATCATCAATATCAGCGTCAACATCATCTGAATCATACCCTTGGTGACCCTCCGTCGCATTTAAATTTCTTAGCTTTGAATACTCCGTATGATACACAAATAACCCGTACATAGGCGAGAGAAACTTACAACGACGTTTCGAACCAATTTGAACAATTGCAAAGTCCACCGCCTCTAACCTATTTCCCGGTGCAATGTTCCACTTGGCTTTGATACATTCCAATTTTTGCCTCAATAGCTCAACGTCTTTCTTAACATAGACGCCTCCACACACCATCCACCTTTTCCTTGCCCTCGTGTATTCCATGGTTTATCCAACTGCTAACATGTCCACTTCCAGATATTTAAGTAGATCCTCTTCATCTATTACTCCCTCCAATCTGATATTCAAATCATTGTTTTTCTTTACTCTCTTCAACGTGCTCTATTCTATGATTACTTTTAATTTCCTTCTTTTACGTCCCAGTCCACCAACGTAGGCACTTGTCTTCAGAATCTCCCTGAAGAATGTTAGTATCAGATGCAGCATCTGTTGATCCCACTCCTCTTCCCACCCTATTCACGTCTTCTACAACACCATCTACGCATCCCTGAATAAGTCTTTCTTTCCCTGATAAACACTTCCCTCTCCAACCTGCATACATTACCCTGACTCTCACTCTCCAACCTGCATACATTACCCTGACTCTCACTCTCTAACCTGCATACATTACCCTGACTCTTACTCTCCACATAAAACTCTTAGTTAAAACATCCAGTAACTTACCTCCTTGTCCATTGATTATATTATATATATATATATATATATATATATATATATATATATATATATATATATATATATATATATATATATATATATATATATATATATATATTATCAATATCTGCCTCGTGGCTCCTCTATCCACTTTATTATTTGTCTTTTCTAAATCCATAAATGAAGAAATGACTCTATACCTTAAAGTACTGCTCAGTTATGTTTCACTGTAAACTCTTGGTCTACACATCCTCTCTGCTCTTCAGCAATCTTACACTGTCTTACCCCTAACCCTTTCAATAATAATAAGTTTAAAGTAAACTTTACCCGGTATAGTCAACTGGATAACCCCTCCCCCTTTTTCCCTAAATAGGGAAACTAAGCGTTCCTAGTCCTGTCTCCTGGCAAATCTTACCTAACTTAAACCTACGCGTTCTCTGTCTGCCAAGCCTTTAATACCTTCCCATCTTTCTTGCCTATAATAAACAAATGTACCATCCTCTTAACATCTGTCCGGGCCAGGCGCTTATACCGGCGAATCTACTATCTACCTACCTCCTTGCCTTTACTAACATTCAACAACACACCAGTTCATCCTCACTCCTCGTTCTAGTACCTCCACCTCCCAGTCTAACATACGTTATCTAAGATTACTCTCCTTGATCACTCACTAACACTCTCTCTCCCTCCCAAAATAGTTACTTATTCTCAGTAATATATGCTAATGGAGCCTCGGCCATTTTCTCAATGCCTCTCCTCTTGCTCTTCCTCACAATATGCTGGAGACAGGAAACCTCTCCTTCGTTTCTAAAATATTTGGTTTGATAAGTCAACGTTTTAATCTTAGAACTGAATTTAACAACCCACTTCACTATTTCTTTACTTCTTTACAGCATTTGTTATTTATAATTTGTTCAGTAAATGTTCACAGTAACGTTGACTTATCAAAGAAAAGTATTTTTATAGAAACCTGGTATTTTCTGTCAACCTAAATCATTAATGTGTAGCCTAAGGCTAGTAACCCCTTTCTACTGTATAAATTACTAAATGTAATTTATACAGTTTTACCTATTCGGCACGATATATATATATATATATATATATATATATATATATTACTTATAAGAAGACGAAAATCACAAGGAAAATTCGGTGGACAGACATATAAACAAAACAAAATAATATGCATAATACACTTCTCATATAACTGCCAAAATGTTTGACCATCACGACACGGAAAGGCAAATTTGGTGTCGGCAAATACGACCATTAGAGCGGAAAATTTGTGTTAGGTTCACGAGGTCGGGGTCAGAATTGTCCTCATTATAAGCGCAAATATTATTTACGCCCTTGTGTGTGTCATTGTAGATTTCCACGGCATAATTTGTGCGCTTACCGGTTTTCATTTGTTGTTTTCGTGCGCGTGTGCGTGTTGGAGTGCGTGCGTGATCTTGTAGGTGTGCGCGTCCCCGTTCGTGCAAGTCTGATGTTATTTCCTGCACGCATCTCCAGGCACAAGAAACACACCGTGTTTTATCATGTTAAAATATCGCTGTAGAGTTCATGGTCGCTCTGGTCAGACAACAGTGCTTATAATTTGTCCTATTTTATTGTTTTGATAACCATGGTGAGATTTTCACAAAACTCTTCCTGACATTCTGAATTCTCCGCTTGACTTCCGGATGTAACTGAGGGATACCTCAGTTACATCCCTTCCATGGTGAAGGAATAGCTTTACTGTGTATCCATGGTGAAGGGATAGCTTTACTGTGTATCCATGGTGAGGAGGTAACTAATAAGTATCCATGTTGAAGGGATAGCTTCATTAGGGTTAAGAAACAAGAACAGAGCATTAGACCTGGGTATGAAGACATATGCAAAACAAGCTGTTATTAGGACAACGTTTCGCGTAGGGTATATAGCTTGTTCAGCCTCTTGTTTCCATACCCAGGACTCTGGGCATTATGCTTGTGTCTTCAGCAATAGGCCTCCTGGCCTATGTTGAACATGCTCTTCTCACAGCCGCCTATTTCCTTCCACTGGTATGGTTAAAACTACTCCAAATAATACGCAAGTAGGGGTTGTTCCCTACATGCTGGTTATTTGTTCATTGTTCCAGTCACGGTATTGTGACTTTGTGTTCTTTATAGCAAGTAATTTTTCTACAGTGACAGCATCCCCCCTCTATCAATAATTTTATTTACAAGTCAATTTTTTTTTTTGTATAATTTCTGTTTACGTGATTTTTGGTTTTCAATTTGGACAGATAACGTGAGTTGTTTTAGTTATTTTTAGCGCCACATTATTGGTTCCTTTGTTTATTCATGTCTCTGATTTGCATTCTGTAATCATTTACCTTTCCACATTCTACGTGTTTCCTTCGTGTGTAAATACGACATTCTAAATATATCTCCAAAGGAATGATTTATTCCTTTCCAGAATATTTTTCAGCATATTTATGTCAGATCTTTAATATGGAGACCAGAGCTGATACTTATTATAGACGAAGTCATACCAACGACAGTGATTCGAAAAACGTATGATTTATGCTATTGCTAGTATGATATGAAGCCAAAAAAATCTAATAGCAATATAGCGAAAACATGTGCACTGTTGGCGTGGCTCCGGATTTCTGAGAACCAGAAAATAAGTCTTATTTTCATCTCAGTTAGAATCAGTTATGTATTATTTAGGAGTCACGGGTTTCTTTTCCATGTGTATAAGATGATAAAAAGTGTAGAATAAGATATATACTGTGGTACTAGGATATACTGTGGTATTTGGATATATACTGTGGTACTAGGATATATACTGTGGTACTAGGATATATACTGTAGTACTAGGATATATACTGTCGTACTAGGATATATACTGTAGTACTAGGATATATACTGTGGTACTAGGATATATACTGTGGTACTAGGATATATACTGTGGTACTAGGATATATACTGTAGTACTAGGATATATACTGTCGTACTAGGGTATATATTGTGGTACTAGGATATATACTGTAGTTGTAGGGTATATTCTGTAGTACTAGGATATATACTGTAGTACTAGGATATATTATGTAGTTCTAGGGTATATTCTGTAGTACTAGGATATATACTGTAGTACTTGGATATATACTGTAATACTAGGATATGTACTACAGTACCAGGATATATATACTATAGTACCAGGATATATACTATAGTACCATGATATATACTATAGTACCAGGATATATACAGTAGTACTATGATGTATATTGTAGTACTAGAATATATACTGTAGTACTAGGATATATACTGTAGCATTAAGATATATACTGTAGTACTAGGATATATACTGTAGCATTAAGATATATACTGTAGTACTAAGATATATACTGTAGTACTAGGATATATACTGTAGTACTAGGATATATACTGTAGCATTAAGATATATACTGTAGTACTAAGATATATACTGTAGTACTAGGATATATACTGTAGTACTAGGATATATACTGTAGTACTTTGATATTTACTGTAGTACTTGGATATATGTTGTAGTACTTGGATATATACTGTAGTACTTGGATATATACTGTAGTTCTAGGACATATACTGTAGTACTTGGATATATACTGTAGTACTAGGATATATGCTGTCGTACTAGGATATTGTCCCACAGAACACTTGCATCTTCATTTTATTTCTGTAGTTTTGGATATATTAATTCTACGCTTCTGAACAAGACCTCTCTCGCTTAGGCACTGTTTGTATCTGTTTATTCTTCTTTGTATTGGATTGAAAAAGGATCCTTTTGTGAGGTGATTCGTCAATGAACATCATGGTACTAAACTCCTTTTTTTTGACCGCAATTTAACCTATTATATACAATGATGAAATTGAGGAAGGTGCTGGATTGGAAATCTTTTTTGCAGTTCTGATTGAAGGTTTATTTCCCCGGAGATAGTGCTGATGATATAGACCACGGTATAGATGATATAGATACACGAGAGAAGACTTGACAAGTACAGGATATCTGTTGAATTAATTAGGTCAGAGGGTAGGATCCCGATCATATGTTGCATTTTGTCGAGAAGAGGGATGGGCTGTAAATGGATGTCTGGGACAACTGCTAGCTGAACAATTTCTATAAAAGGTTTTTGCAACTCCATCCACATGACAACTGAGATAATTTCCTTAAATGGGGTTAATCTATCTGTGGCAGGGGTGATGGCGCTAGTCAGCTCGATCCAGAGGGTGGCTGCTGTATCGTAAAAAAAAAACTTTTAACTGATGGAAGACTGGAAAAGAAAGGGGTTGGAGTACCAGGAAGTGAAGAGGCAAGAATTGCTAAGATCATGAAGATAAACGTTCAAAAGAGAAGCTAACTAGTACGGCAGTTACTGATAAGAACGAAGGAATTGATCTACAAATAAAGAGAAGATCAAAAGAGAGTCAGAAACTTCCTTGACGTCTGCAATATAAATAGCCAAAGCGAGAAATGCAGTAGACGAATTTAGGCTAATTGCCTGCGCAGGTAACATCGATATTACTGAAGTAACTGAGATCTAATTGATGTTAATTAGTCACTACTTTCCTTCTACAGTTAGGAGGAACAAACCACTGAATGTTTCTCTTACTGGAGAGCTTTTGGAGATTTAAACTTGAAACAGCTCGCCTGTGAGCGAAACGTTGCTCAAATAAAGGCTTGATTTGTACCATAATGGTTTCACAGTTGTTCCACAATGGAAGAAGCCTCCAATATAATTAGCCAAGATCAGTCCCTGGTGGCGCTGTGTTGAGACTCACTGACCAAATTATGTCCATCAAGGAGATTTACAATCGCAAGTGCTATTAAGTATAACAACACTAGCACCGATCGGCAGTAATTTAAATTAGCTATTTATAGAGCAGATGAACGAACACCTTCTGTGGGATTACGTATTTACTCGTTGGGACTGACTACCCACTAAAGAGTTTAGGCTGATAAGGCTGTAATTCGACGCTAAGGACCGATCTCCCGTTTTGTAGAGAGGTATTACATAGAGTAGCTTTCTATTGTTTGTATATTACCCTTTTGCTGTGAATTAGTAATAATCTTAGTGATGGTTAATTAGGCTCGTCGTTGCATGCTTTAGGAACCTTCAATAAGAACATAAGGAAGGAGAAGCACTGCAGCAGACCTACTGGCCCATACTACGCAGGTCTATCTCAAAACCAATCCCACTAACAAAAATATTTACCCAGGCCATTTTCAGAGCTAACCAAGAAATAAGCTTTGATAACCCTATTATAAACTTTGATAACCCTATTATAAACTTTGATAACCCTGTTATAAACTTTGATAACCCTGTTATAAACTTTGATAACTCGGGAATTCAGTGACTGAGTTTTATCTTATACTTTGAGAACTATGCTTCGAGTGGCAGGAATGTGATGTGTTTTCCTGAGGATCTCTGTAGTGGCGGCTTCTGTATAAGCCAGTGTGAAAAGTGAACAAGAAATTATTGTTCACAGTTGAGCGCTTTTCTGGTCGACTTGTGCTCTAAGATGTATGCAAATGCATCTGTCTTTCCATCATCATTAATCATCAACAACAACATCAATCATCAGTCTATCGTTAATCCTTGGGAATAGCTAACACCGATAAGCCGATAGGCTTATCGGCTTTACCTTCGACTCCGTTTGCATTTTTTACTTCATTTTCTCCTCCTCCCCCTTTTCTCTTACTTTTGTGACATCTTCCATTAGTTGCACACATTAGAGCATCAGGAGAGAGACTTTTTATGATGCGTCTCTGTCTCTTCTCATCCCAGTCTGTACCTTCACCAGTCTGTACCTGAACCAGTCTCTACCTTCACCAGTCTCTACCTCCACCAGTCTCTACCTTCACCAGTCTCTACCTTCACCAGTCTCTACCTTCACCAGTTTCTACCTTCACCAGTCTCTACCTGAACACAATTTGTTTTTATTCAGAGGAACTAACCTGATTTGCATATTTAGAAGCACTAACTTTCCTTTTCAAAATTGTGTTCAAGTAGAGACGAGAGGAAATGCATTTTGGTGATTCGATGAGAAAAAAAATCCTTTTTGCAGACGTCGTTCCTCACAATATATTCAAATTTAATAAAGAGGTTTGGCAGGGACATGAAACGGCAAGCGTGGGAGGGTACGTAAAAAATAAATTGCCCACTCCTAAAATAACAATTCAACCTTACAAGACTAAACAAAAGCTAAAAATGACTTTTGCTTATATTACAAAGATTTTTCTCCTAATTATGAATTACTCTGAACGTCACGCCACAGTCACACGCACGAGGGCAATTGTTGGCACTTACAAAGTAAGAGTTGATATTATACATTACTGCGTTTATGTATCCTAGACGTAATGGAGCACCTTCAGTTTTGTAAGATCTTTAGGCTCCATAGCACAGTGATCTTACTTCCTCCTCTGATACTTTTGGGTCTCGAGAATAGTGGCCCACTCTACTCCCATGGCATATTCGGAATTTGTGAAAAGAGTGGATCAATTTTCTTCTGAGGATCAGTATAGCTTAGGGGTCTAAATCATAGTGACCCTTCACCCTAAGTTCTGAGTGATGGCAGTTCCCAAGTTTTAGTAACTCCAGATATGCTGGAACGAAACCTCTGAAGCCTCCGTGAATCCGTGAATCCTCATTGCCCGACTGAAGTCTCCCAGCTGAGACTCTCAGATTCCAACACCCTGTATGAACGCCATCCAGGGTGATGGCGTGTGACTGGGAAACAACCTTGTTCCCACTGAGTAACTATCATATAGAATAAGTAAGTAGCATAGGGCTGATGTATCCAGGTTTTAATTAATATAAATAAATGCACCTTTATGGTCCAGAGTACAGTGGTCCATACTTCTCCCGTGGTACTTTCAGGATCCATGGCATGGTGGACCACCCTCATGTCTGTGACGCGTGAGGTCTATAGCATAATGGTCCACCACTATCACATCTGTGATATCTTTATAGTTCATTACATAGTGGCATACGTGTTCTATGGCGCCTTTGGGGTCCATGTCATAGTGTCCTACCCTCAACTGTGTGGTACTTTGGGGTGCTGATCACCCTCACCACACTCATCACCCTCACCACACTCATCACCCTCACCACACTCATCACCCTCACCACACTCATCACCCTCACCACACTCATCACCCTCACCACACTCATCACCCTCACCACACTCATCACCCTCACCACACTCATCACCCTCACCACACTCAAACAACAATCTTGTTAACTTCCAGAATCTGTTTATACATTGAGTGTTCCAATGATCCAAATTGGAGTGACTTACCTAATACATATATTCACATTTGAGGAGTTAGCAAGAATTACTTAAATCATCTTCTAGTACCATAGTATACATGAGTTGCATCATTGTGTGAATGGTTACCAGTGTGAGTGTTTGTTGTGTGAGTGTTTGTTGAGTGTGTGTGATGAATCTTGTCCACCCTGATGTTCCATTAGTGACAGTTGTCCAGCCTTTTTTTTCACTGGTGATGCTTCCCCACCATTATATATCAGCACTTCCCTTGCCTTTCTTGTACTCCTTTCCTCTGGCCTAAAATTATTGTTTATATAATAATCTCATTTTTTATTGCTTCGTCTCAGGCATTCTTGCCTGGCAGTCTAAAGCTCTAACGTCTGTTACCCTGATGTCTGTTATCTTGACGTCTGTTACCCTGGCGTCTGTTATCCTGACGTCTGTTAACCTGATGTCTGTTAGCTTGACGTCTGTTAACCTGACGTCTGTTAACCCGTCGATAATCACTGTTGGGTTTGTAAGGCCTCGTCTTGTTCTTCCCTGAACCCGTGTAAGAGTATTGTTCTCAGGTCTGTTTTACGAAGGTGATCCATGTGTGTCTTACAGCTGCCCTTCACATGCCTGCACATGATGCCTGCACATGATGCCTGCACATGATGCCTGCACATGATGCCTGCACATGATGCCTGCACATGATGCCTGCACATGATGCCTGCACATGATGCCTGCACATGATGCCTGCACATGATGCCTGCACATGATGCCTGCACATGATGATTGTCAATAATTCCGGTCAATAGTTGAATGGTACCTGTCAAACGCTATTGAATATCGCATTCTCGTAAGTAATATTCCAGGTAACTGGCAGATTTACTCCGGTGTTTTATTGAAAATCAGTGTAAGCGGTTTTGCTTAATGTCTTCAATACGTCTTTCAGAATCCGGAACTGTATTGTGTCAGGTCTTACTGCCTTTGACGTGTCTATTTCTGTCAGGATTTTTCTACTTCTTTCTCTGCGGTGTTTATCCTAGAACTTTACTACTCTTACGCTCTTTTTCTGGTTAACTGTGAGGAAACTTTAAAGATGTTCTGATGTTTTTATCATACATCTTCGTCGTTTAATGCATTTCAACATTTATCTTCAGTTTTACCACTTTATTCGTAATTATCACTCGTCTTCTGCTGTGGCTGTGAATACTCTGTTGCTTCATTCATCTTTTTTTGCTGTGGCATTTTAAAATGCCTCTGTTTCTCTAAGTTTGAAGATATGTATTTCTCTCACTCTCTCTCTCTCTCTCTCTCTCTCTCTCTCTCTCTCTCTCTCTCTCTCTCTCTCTCTCTCTCTCTCTCTCTCTCTCTCTCTCTCTCTCTCTCTCTCTCTCTCTCTCTCTCTTCTCTCTCTCTGTTCTTTCTTTGTTCCTGGCGTAAATTGTGTTCGTTTCTTTTAATCCTTTTTAAGAAGTGGGATTGAGGTTCAGCGACTTATTAATGGGATGGGAGACAGGAGGGAAGAGGGAGGTAGATGTGGGTAGGAGGAAAGAGGAAGGGAAGGTCGGATGGACTGTGGAGAGGAAATAACGAAGGAGAGAAAGTCCGGATGGAGGTGAAAAATCAACACAAAATGAAGCCTTAAGAATTATTCTTGGCTGTCCTGTAACCAGCTAAATTATTTATAATAAGAAAGAATTAGGTATACTTCAGTGTTGCTGAGAGAATGCACGAAATCGGTGTCATGATAGGAATGTTTGGTGATCAGAATTAATGGAATGTGGGAGCCATGGAAAGAGTGAATCAAAATGAATTCATATAACAGACGCACATATTAAAATGCAAAGTTTCCAAAAACTAAATCATACCAGGAAATATCATATTTCCCTCCACTCTGGCAGATAACAGCGAATGATATCATCATGCCCACCTATTCTCCTACTAATCATGCACAGTTATTTACGGCACATTTCTAAACTTCACGACCTACAGACTAAAAATATTATTACAGAACATCTACGCTGATTTCCTTTCATTGTGACGTCGGGAGGCAGTTGAGTGCTGGAATTGTAAACAAGCCTGACGGTACCATAACAAAAAAGAGGAATTAGGATTAACAAGAGTACACTCGCTTTACAATCTGAAATGTTTGTCATACTTGTTGTTCTCAAGTTTCTAGGAATCTAAAGTAAATATAGTTTTAATTGTCTGAGACTCACTATCGTCTTTGCTTTCTCTAAATAGCCTAAGATCAGCATGTAACATGTTTGGGGACTCGAGTTAGGTTTATTTGGATTGCCTCTCTCAAAGACCTTTGAGGAGCATGACGAAATTGAAGAGAAAGAAAATAATGGGTAAAAAATTTCTTTCAAACATGTTTGAAAAATCCGAATTTCAAGAAAGTAGAAAAGTGCAATAGATACTATCCGATCAACTGTACATCACAGTGAAATGTGTCAAGTTAAACATGTCAATGGATAAATTAACAAGGCAATTAGATTACAGAACGGTGTGACTGTTAGACATGGCCAGGCTACAAGTATCTCTGCTATTACAATGTTTTTGAAAACGCCAGAGACTTGAGACGTAAAGTTTGTGGACAGAAATGGGGCCATAAATAGGAATATTATAAATATATTAGTGTTCAAACGATTGGGAGACACATCGTAGCCAACCCTGCAGGAAACTGACAATCGATTCATTGTTTATATGATGTTCTGAAACCTCGAGGTTGAATTCATATTTTGCACCGACCAGATGAATGTACTTGACCCTTCTTGAGATTGTCTCCATGTTGTTTTGTGTAGATTACATAGGCGAAGAATTATAGATTATTTGTGACAGCAGCAAGCTTGTTTTATTTTCAATACTGCTCGCAGGATTAGCACGGTCACACTGTCAACTAACTGCTCAACGAACACAACTAACTCCTTAGAATGTCGAGGCAGTCAGGATTGAGGTGAAAAATCAGCATACAAGGGAAGTCAGAAGGAGAGAAAGGAGACTGCTAAGAAAGGGACAAACAAACTGCTGGTTATAAAACAGCTTTTTACATTATTATTCACGCCAAATTACCTCAAATGGAGGACAATTTAAGGCTTACACGAGCAGACATTGTGGATTATAACAGTTTCTTGTAAAGCGCCTCACAAATCTTAACTCCTTCTAATCCACCACTCGAATGTCAACTCCTTGTAATCCCCCACGCAAATGAAACCTTAAATCCTCCTTCCTGAGGGATTCCTCGAGACACAAACAATTGTGACTTGCATCATGATCTTGACATTACCAGTTTGTAACTGTGTCTCTCAACGTGACACATATACGGGGGAGGAGGAAGGAAGAATACAAATTACAGCATGGATGTAAGACAGGGGGTGTAAGACAGGGTGTGTAAAACAGGGGGTGTAAGATAGGGGTGTAAGACAGGGGGTGTAAGACAGGGGTGTAAGACAGGGGATGTAAAACAGGGGATGTATAATGTATACAGTATAAAACAAGTATTTTCATTCGTTTCCTGTCACTGTATCAAATGATACAGACCCGTAAGGGCTCATACAGCACCTGGGGGGGGGGGTGGACGGGGTGCATTCAGCCTCGACGCAAGGGAGGGAAATGTGTGTTCAGCTCCTTGGATCAAGAGCACCTCACCGGCATCAAGGAACCTCCCTCATGGGATCTTCAGCAAATGATGACCTGTTCAGTGATAAAGCTGCCACTACCTGTACCAGTGTTGGTATCAGTGATTGAATCAAGGCTGATGTACCAGTGTTGGTATCAGTAACTAAATTAAGGCTGATGTACCAGTGTTGTTATCAGTGACTAAAGTGATACTGTTGCACCAGTGTTGGTATCATTAAGAAGCTGGTGGCATGCCAGTGCCAAGTATCAGTGACTAAGCAAAAACCGACGTAAAAGAACCTTGCTTTTTCACCTTATTTAAAAAAACAGAGTCACCCTTTGAAGATACAAAACCTCTACTGTTTCTCGGGCATAACTAAATACTTTGGAAGAGAGGAGCAGGTGGGTGGGTTACACACATTTAACATGGGTTAGTTATGAAGTTATATTAATTTTAACACCATGTATAAGAAAGGTTAGGAAAGATATGATAATACAAGACACAGACATGACCACTGAGGAAACCTCCACACGCTGAAGTTCAGAGGAAATACAGATTTAGTTCTCTCGGAGGTTGTGTCTCACATTAGGGGCTCCATGCTCTGAGAACACTATACTGGACTGACTACATCTCTCACAACTCCCAGCTCACACAAGGGGCACTCAAGACAGCTTGTCCCCTCTCTTTATAATTTCCCCACAGACGAGCTACTAACGAGGGTGGGACACCTGCTAGTCTCCCATCGCTCTCTCTCTCTCTCTCTCTCTCTCTCTCTCTCTCTCTCTCTCTCTCCCTAAATCACTAACTCTCCGAGGACGGCTTCTGAAGGCCAGTCAAGGCTTGAAACTAAGAAAATGATCTACATCACTATATAAGTTACTGTAGTCTTAATCACCAAGTATTACACACACACACACACACACACACACACACACACACACAGCCGGTGGCCAGTGTAACTCACTTCACGCACGGAGGCGTTCTATTCCACAGGGCGGAAACATTCAAGTGTTCTACACACACACTCACACATACATAACAGGCCTAGTGTCAAATCGACATGTGCCTAGGACAAAATTGTAACTAACACACATACAAACACACATTCACACACACTACGACGACGTTTCGGTCCGACTTGCACCATTTACAAAATCACACTAACATAAAGGAGAGATGGAACCAGTATACATAGTCCAGCTGGCAGGGACGGGACAAGAGAGGTGTGAGGAGTAGTGGTAGTGGTAGTGGAGTCAGTCAAAGGCCAAGAGAGGAGGACTGCAAGAGAGCTTAGAGCTCACAAGGGGTAAGACCTTTTTCTTGCCTTGGGTGTTCTGTCCTTCACGTCCCTCTCCTCCCCTGTGTTGCTGATCTTACCCCTTGTGAGCCCTTAGCTCTCCTGCAGTGCTCCTCTTTCTTGGCCTTTGACTGACTCCACTACTACTATTACTACTTCCTACCCTGCTATCTTTGGCTCCTACCTTCACCTTTGCCTCCTTTCACTCCCCTTTCTATTCTTGTCCCACCAACCACTCTCCCTTCTTTAGACTACCACTACTTCTACTCTACTTACACTACAAGCCTTACCCCTACCACTACAACTACTACTCTCACCTCACTTATCCCATCCCAGCCAGCTGGACTATGTATACTGGCTTCATCTCTTATCTCTTCTATCTGCTGCTTATCTATGTATCATGCATATAATGCTGAGCGTAGAAATTAGAAGACTGAGATTACGAAAGATATAATTCAGAGGTCTGAGAAAGGATGCTGAGGTGATCTGGGCCTTTTTAGAGAGGCTGGAAGGGGTAGGGGTTATCAGAGTAAGGCTTCCAGGGAAATGGTAAAGGATGTTTTGAGTGTTAGTGGATTGAGCATCCCGCAGGCTTGAGTATGTTAGATCAGACTGAGAGAAGACAAGTGGCTTTTATAACTTGAGGTGTTGTTTATGTGAGAGCTAGGTAACATTTATGAAGGGAGTCGAAAGAAACAGGTTAGCCGGTTTTGAGAGCTGTACGTGGGAAGTCCAGTACCTGCACTGTGAAGGAGGCGTGGTGATGCTGCAGTTTGGAAGCTTATGTATTGTGTAATCTCTCTCTCTCTCTCTCTCTCTCGCTATATATATATATATATATATATATATATATATATGTAGTTGTATAGGTTATTGAATAGATTTAACAGTAATTATTCAGAGTATTAAGAGACAAACAACAGGTATTAAGTAAGAGCGTTATTGTGGGGTTCCAGGAATTTTCTTGAAAATCCTTCGCAAATGTTTAAGCTGCGTCTGTTTGGGTGATTTTATCTGAAATTGCGATGCGAGGCTTCGAGAGATTTCCTTCCTTCCTACTTTCCTTCCTCTCTCTTCCTTCCCTCTTCCCACCTCTCCCACCTCCCACTCTCCTACCCACCCTTCCAATTTTCTCTTCTTCTCAAATCTCACCTTTCTTCTCCAGTTCTCCTATCTCCCCCTCTCCTCCATCTCACACTATCCACCTCCATTCCCCAACCCTCCTACGTCTTCCACCCTTTCCCTTAACCCCCACCTTTTCTCCCCACCCTTCCTTCTCTCCCTCGTCCTTACCCCTGACCCCCGCTTCCAGTCTTCCAGACACTGGCAAGCAGAGTCCGTCTTGTATCACCGAGTGAGAACATCCACTCCAGTGCTGTTTTCTCCTAAGGAAACGTCTTGTGAGCTATTTCTATCTCTTTTTGTAATAGCTTCAGCGTGGCGCAAGCAGCTCAATTTTTTTATAGAGATACATAATAAAACCAGAGTGGGATTAGCTCAGACGATGTCTCCAGTGAGTATAAATCTAACATGATGCAAAGAGCTCAATGAGACTCTTCCTCTCGCGTATCGCGTTCTTGTCGATGAAATATATGAAGACTGGGAACTCTGCTTCTGAAGGCAGGTTACACGAGCAATATGTCAGCTCTGAAGTGCAGTAGTTCGTGCTGCTGCAGATATGTGGCCACACTGTAATGCATACCTTGTACCAGCGGTAATGTTTATGTCTGGCGCTTTACAAAGGATGGATCGAGTCCTCACCCTCCTTGCGATGAATGACCCACACGGGATTAGTGAATCACATAAATATAATAGTAAGTAAGTAAGTAAGTAAGTAAGTTTATTCAGGTATACACAAATACATTTACATACATTATCATACATAGCAGCATATGTGTAGAGAACCTAGGATAACCCAAAAAAGTCATTATATTATAAAGGATATATGTATACTAGGAATAAGGTAAAAAGAGTTATTTACATATACATGTGTGTTAACTAAAAAAATAAAAAATCATTCTCCTCCCTTTCTGTCGCTACATTCATTAGGTACTTTTTGGTTCTCTTCTTGAACTGGCTCATGCTATGACTGCCTTTGACATGTGCAGGCAGTCTGTTCCATTCCTTTATTGCTGTACAATAAAAGGTGTTTGAAGCCTGGCCACTGACTGTGGGAACTACAAAGTTGTGCTCTCTCCCTAGTACTATGACTGCTTTGGTTCCCAGCCTAGACAAAATTGGCAGCAAGATATTCTGGACACTGTTTGTGAGCAATTTTATAAACTTGATTTAATTTAAGTTGTTTTACTCTGTCTTCAATATTCAGCATATCCAATTGTTGTAATTCATCCTGGCCTACATGCTCTCTTGGTCCCAGGTCCAGGATGAATCTTACCATTTTGTTCTGGGTGATTTGCAGCTTATCTTTCAGTTTTTTGTCAAGGCAGAGTACCATGAAGAGCAAGCGTAGTCCATATGACATTGTATAAGGGCTAGACATAGGGTCCTGCGAGCCTCAGTAGGTAGACACTGTGCTTGTCTGTAGAGGAACTTCAGTCTGGCATTCGCTTTCTTTACTACACTGTTCCCTATCAATTCTCCTGACATGCATGGGTCAAAGGGGATTCCCAGATATTTTACTGAGGAAACTGAAGTGATGGATTCCCCATTACACCGGACATTAAAATTATTTACCCTGCTCAGTTTATATTTCGTGCCAAAGAGTATGGCTTCTGTTTTCCCGAGGTGTAACGATAGTTTGTTGTCTACTAACCATTTGCTGCAGGACTCCAGTTCCAGTGTTAATACATTAGATATATCTTGTGGGTCTTTACCTGACACTAACAGAGCACTGTCATCCGCATACAGTAGGAGTTTGCACTTGACACTGATGGGCATATCATTTACATAACACATGAATAATAAAGGACCCAGAATACTACCTTGGGGAACTCCACATGCTATCGGCAGTGGTTCTGATTCCGTTTTGTTGATTTTGACAATTTGTTTCCTGTTGCTAAGATAGGACTTAAACCAGTCTGTGGAACCTATGCCGATAGCTTGAAGTTTCTTACATAATATATTGTGGTTGACAGTATCGAAGGCCTTTTGCAAGTCTAAAGTTACCATTCCTATGAGGTTCCCTATAGACTAGTGAGCTCTGAGGAACTATATAACACTGGTATCAGGACACGTAGTGCAGAGCACACTTTTGTATCAGGACATGTAGTGCAGAGCACACTTTTGTATCAGGACACGTAGTGCAGAGCACACTTTTGTATCAGGACATGTAGTGCAGAGCACACTTTTGTATCAGGACACGTAGTGCAGAGCACACTTTTGTATCAGGACACGTAGTGCAGAGCACACTTTTGTATCAGGACACGTAGTGCAGAGCACACTTTTGTATCAGGACACGCAGTGCAGAGCACACTTTTGTATCAGGACACGTAGTGCAGAGCACACTTTTGTATCAGGACATGTAGTGCAGAGCACACTTTTGTATCAGGACACGTAGTGCAGAGCACACTTTTGTATCAGGACACGTAGTGCAGAGCACACTTTTGTATCAGGACATGTAGTGCAGAGCACACTTTTGTATCAGGACACGTAGTGCAGAGCACACTTTTGTATCAGGACACGTAGTGCAGAGCACACTTTTGTATCAGGACACGCAGTGCAGAGCACACTTTTGTATCAGGACACGTAGTGCAGAGCACACTTTTGTATCAGGACATGTAGTGCAGAGCACACTTTTGTATCAGGACACGTAGTGCAGAGCACACTTTGTATCAGGACACGTAGTGCAGAGCACACTTTTGTATCAGGACATGTAGTGCAGAGCACACTTTTGTATCAGGACACGTAGTGCAGAGCACACTTTTGTATCAGGACATGTAGTGCAGAGCACACTTTTGTATGAGGACATGTAGTGCAGAGCACATCAGGACATGTAGTGCAGAGCACACTTTTGTATCAGGACACGTAGTGCAGAGCACACTTTTGTATCAGGACACGTAGTGCAGAGCACACTTTTGTAACTTAACTCACAGGGGATACACTTGAATGGTTGAACGAATATTTCCTTCCTAAACTTTTCGTTTATATCTAAAGAACGTTTCATCTAATCTCATTCAATTTGTTAACGTTTATATACAGTGTTTGGTTAGGTAAAGGGTCATGCCACTGTTGGTATTTAAAGGATCTTTCTGCTTAGTTTTCCTTAGACTTTTCTAGGATTTAGTCTCCGTTTGAAAAAGTGAGACAGCCTCTTTTAACCTCAAACTCTCAATACTTGTGTATCTTACTTGAAATTGTTAATGGGTGTTGCTATTAACATTTTGCGAATACTTGTATTTAAAATTATTAATTTTTCCTGTAAAGTATATCGACTATTCTTCTGATCGACTTTATTTTTTTAAAGATAAATATTCATTATGAACAGAAAGGTAAGCAGTAAGTTAATTATTTGTGAGTGCAAATGTGCCTATTTACAAATAAATTTAAAACCATTTTATTCCGAGCAATAAGTGGAGAATAAGTGAAATTTGTTGGTGCCAGTTCGCCAATATTAATGAAGAAAGTTGAACGTCACATCAGATCGCCTTCAACGCCAATAACTTAAGACTACAAACTACAGAAAGCCTTTTCTAAATAATTTTATTTTTTCAAACCAAGTATATCTTAGTGGAGGGATCGAATTGATTTTGGGCTGAGTAATGGCCAGTTGACCATTTAATGGAAGAAATTGGGATAATTGATAATTTGATAAATTTTATAATCTGAGGAATTGATAATTTGTTGTTGCCCATTGTTTTTGGCTTCCCATACGAGAAGTAAGAATTGAGTGTAGATGTAGCGGTGTCACATCTACGCTCACCTCACAAGCTAAGTTCGTTACTTACCCAACCTGTTACAAATATTCCAAAATTGTATAGCTCCTGAAGAACCCCTCGCGATAATGCGAAAGGCCTAGAACTAGCATTTTGCATCCCCTAGTGCATGTTTTGCATAATTGTGTGTGTGTATTTTTGCACGCATTTGCGTCTATGTATGATATGACATATTTGTATATACAGGAGAATAGCGTATGTATACAACTTTTCGAACACACATTTACGGGCCAGAGAAACGTTTAGATGGACTCCTTAATCAACGCCCATTTCAATTTGCACTTTATTGGCATACAGCGTCGTATGTAGCCAAGAACCTTCGTATGTAGCCAAGAACCTTCGTGGGTAGTCAAGAACCTTCGTATTTAACCAAGAACTTATATAGCTGCGTATTTTTTATTAATAAAACACATGTGCAAATGCAAATGTGCCTATTTATGTTTGGAAACGTTCGCGTACACAGTAGGTGATACATTTCGGAATAAAGATACTTGACTGCTGGACATGTGTCTTCCATATCAAGTTGTCGGTACTGCATGTCATTATCATATTCACTCCGTACCTTTGCATGTGGCCAAACACCTTTCACATCTAGTCAGATAGCTGCATGTTGTCTAGCACCTTTGCATGTCTCCATGCATTTGTATATGCGTGGCTACATGCATATGCATTTTTACCATCATTACTTCTACCACTGCTGTCTCCTCTTCCTTCTTTCTGTCTCCTGTCTTTGTTCCGTCCCTCCCTTCGTATATACTGGCTTCCTTACCTTCGTGTGTTTGTGTGTGTCTAGTTAATGGGCCAAATCGGACAGAAGCGTTGAAATAAATTTCTTTTTCCTATATGCGGGTTATTTGTGCGTTCCAGTCACGGTATTGTCTAGTACGTTTGTATCAAAGTACATTTCTATGTGAGCCAAATGCATTTGTAGGCAAGGAGTACTGTATGCAGCCAAGTGCACTTGTATGTAGTGAAGCATCTTTGAAAATAGTGCCTTTATGTGTAGCCAGGTACCTTTGTATATCCAATTTCCTTTCTTTGATGCCAATTAAATTTATATAAATGGCCTTGTACTTTTGTACGTTTTAAGTATTTTTTGCATATAAGCAACTGACTTTCTATGTAGTCAAATATCTTCTTATGTAGCCAAGGACATTCGTATGTTGTCAATTAAGTTTGTATGTAAAAAAGTACCTTCGTATATATTCAATAATGTTTATGTAGATGAATGTTCAGAGAACCGACAAGTTGATATTGAGGGACTGATTACCTCAAACTCCTCCTGTTCTTCCCCATTCTCCTTTGTATGGACTGATGAAGCCACTGTGTGGCGAAACGTTTCCTCAGTAAAGGACCCAAGTGTTTCACATGTGTCAAATTTATCAAGAATGTTTATATACTGTCAAGTATTTCTTCATAGAGTTAAGACACTGTATTTGTAGTAAAGAAAGGTTTGATTATTATTATTATTATTTTTATTATTATTATTATTATTATTATTATTATTATTATTATTATTATTATTATTATTATTATTATTATTATTATTATTATTATTATTATTATTATTATTATTATTGTCATATGGGAACGCTAAACCAGTGGGGACAAAAAGTACCTGTGGAGGAAGGGGAAGCGAAGGTATTCAGGCTAAATTCAAGGAACTGGAACACAGATCCAATTCCCTAGATAAAGAGCACCTCAGAAGCGTCAAGGAACCATCCTTGAGGGAGAAGTCAGCTTGAATATAGATAAATACCTTTGTTTGAATATTTACATGCAGACAGGTAAGTACATTTGTATATAACCACATACATGTAGCAACTATCCAAGCAACTGTATATTTATATACATATAGCTAGGCACCTTTATACATATAGCTAGGCACCTTTATACATATAGCTAGGCACCTTATTTTGGAGTCAAATACTTTTGTTTATAATTGCCTTCGTAAGTAGTCAAATATCTTTTTATTTACTCAAGTGCCTTTGCATGTATTAACCTATAGTATCTTTGCATGTTACAAAGTATTCTTATGTGTAATCAATAACTTGGTATATTTTCTCCGTTATTGTGATGGTGGTGTGGGTCTCACTACTCTTTCTATGTTGTTGTGATGGTGATGTGGGTCTCACTACCCCTTCTATATTGTTGTGATGGAGGTGTGGGTCTCACTACCCCTTCTATGTTGTTGTGATGGAGGTGTGGGTCTCACTACTCCTATGTTATTGTGATGGAGGTGTGGGTCTCACTACCTCTTCTATATTGTTGTGATGGAGGTGTGGGTCTTACTACCCCTTCTATATTATTGTGATGGAGGTGTGGGTCTCACTACCCCTTCTATGTTGTTGTGATGGAGGTGTGGGTCTCACTACTCCTTCTATGTTGTTGTGATGGAGGTGTGGGTCTCACTACTCCTTCTATGTTGTTGTGATGGAGGTGTGGGTCTCACTACTCCTTCTATGTTGTTGTGATGGAGGTGGGGGTCTCACTATTCCTTCTATGTTGCTGTGATGGAGGTGTGGGTCTCACTACTCCTTCTGTGTTGTTGTGATGGTGGTGTGGGTCTCACTACTCCTTCTGTGTTGTTGTGATGGAGGTGTGGGTCTCACTACTCCTTCTATGTAGCTGTGATAGAGGTGTGAGTCTCACTACCCCTTCTATGTTGTTGTGATGGAGGTGTGGGTCTCACTACTCCTATGTTATTGTGATGGAGGTGTGGGTCTCACTACCCCTTCTATATTGTTGTGATGGAGGTGTGGGTCTACCCCTTCTATGTTGTTGTGATGGAGGTGTGGGTCTTACTACCCCTTCTATATTATTGTGATGGAGGTGTGGGTCTCACTACCCCTTCTATGTTGTTGTGATGGAGGTGTGGGTCTCACTACTCCTTCTGTGTTGTTGTGATGGAGGTGTGGGTCTCACTACTCCTTCTATGTTGTTGTGATGGAAGTGTGGGTCTCACTACTCCTTCTATGTTGTTGTGATGGAGGTGTGGGTCTCACTACTCCTTCTATGTTGTTGTGATGGAAGTGTGGGTCTCACTACTCCTTCTATGTTGTTGTGATGGAGGTGTGGGTCTCACTACTCCTTCTATGTAGCTGTGATAGAGGTGTGAGTCTCACTACTCCTTCTATGTTGTTGTGATGGAGGTGTGTGTCTCACTACCCCTTCTATGTTGCTGTGATGGAGGTGTGTGTCTCACTACCCCTTCTATGTTGCTGTGATGGAGGTGTGGGTCTCACTACCCCTTCTATGTTGTTGTGATGGAGGTGTGGGTCTCACTACTCCTTCTATGTTGTTGTGATGGAGGTGTGGGTCTCACTACTCCTTCTATGTTGCTGTGATGGAGGTGTGGGTCTCACTACTCCTTCTATGTTGTTGTGATGGAGGTGTGGGTATCACTACTCCTTCTATGTTGTTGTGATGGAGGTGTGTGTCTCACTACTCCTTCTACGTTGTTGTGATGGAGGTGTGGGTCTCACTACCCCTTCTATGTTGTTGTGATGGAGGTGTGGGTCTCACTACTCCTTTTATGTTGCTGTGATGGAGGTGTGGGTCTCACTACTCCTTCTATGTAGCTGTGATGGAGGTGTGGGTCTCACTACTCCTTCTATGTTGTTGTGATGGAGGTGTGTGTCTCACTACCCCTTCTATGTTGCTGTGATGGAGGTGTGGGTCTTACTACAAAACCTCCAGAGTATCACAACACTTCCTCTTTCCCTACACCCTAGAACCTTGTCTTCAAATGTTATAACACCTACAGTACCTGCCTTCAGGATCGTAAGAATCACGCAGTTCTTATAGACGAAATCATTATTCTTTCAAAGCCCAAAACGAACATAATGAAACATGGGTAGAATTGTCCGTGGACTTCTGAGCCGTTTTCGAGCCAAGGATTTCCCCAGCAAATATTAGTCGTCGAGACACCGCTGGATTTCCCATGGTATCCACGAAAATCTATCCAAGCCAAACCTATGGAAGTCCTCTTATATTTTTTTGAGGTTAGAAAAAGGATTTCGTCATTAAAAAGGCTGGGAATCACTGGTGGAATTCTCAACTCCACTGGCTAGTTCTGTCAAATGTGGGATTTATATGAAGGTAAAAATATGAAAATTTCTTCTTCATTTTATTATTATTTTCATTATAACTATAATCATTATTATCATTGACTTTTTCATTATCAACAACATAATTATTACACCATTTTATCATTATATTAAACATTACCATCACCTTTATTATAATTAACATGGCAATCAGTAAAGTAATTTCCACCGATACAATCATCATTCAAATCATCATCATCACAAAATCATAAATATCCTGATTAATGGCTTGAACCCTCGTCAAACAACCACTAAACCCTCACATAGTAATTAACCCTCATATAATACAAGTATATTATTATTATTATTAAATCTGTAGTGGAGGGAAGGCGGGGTAGGGGGGTCGACCTAGGAAAGGTTGGAGGGAGGGGGTAAATGAGGTTTTGTGTGCGAGGGGCTTGGACTTCCAGCAAGCACATGTGAGCGTGTTAGATAGGAGCGAATGGAGACAAGTGGTTTTGAGGACTTGACGTGCTGTTGGAGTGTGAGCAAGGTAACATTTATGAAGGGATTCAGGGAAACCGGCAGGCCGGACTTGAGTCCTGGAGATGGGAAGTACGGTGCCGGCACTCTGAAGGATTGCAGACACTGTAGTATAAGCACTCCTCTGGCAAGACAGTGATGGAGTGAGTGATGATGAAAGTTTTTTTTTTCGGGCCACCCTCCCTTGGTGGGAGACAGCCGATGTGTTAATAAAATAATAAATATTTTATTATTATTATTATTATTATTATTATTATTATTATTATTATTATTATTATTATTATTATTATTATTATTATTATTATTATTATTATTATTATTTCACAGGGAAATAGAAATCGAGGACTTAATCAAAGGAGAGAAAAACTTCAAAACTTCTTTTCATAATTATAATTTACTAAAAATAAATTACATTTAGGAAATTAATTAACTCAAGTATAATGGTAATAATTAAATGTAAACTTAAATACCATAGCACCCGCGATGAGTAAACAAAATGGATTCTCATGAGGGTGAAATATAACACCTAACATATCAAAATTTTGACAATATGGTTAGTTAAAAACATTTACAAAATATACAGAGGAATCTCATATGAGCCCAACTATTTCGATTCCTACGAGGGAATGTAGAGTAGTTAGTAGGGTGTGTAGGCTCTGTATGTACCAGACTCTCTACAGTGATTCTACGTCAAGAGGATGGGACCACCTCACAGAGCATGCACAGACGCCCACGAAACCTTACCTCCATAAAACAGGGAAGAGGAAGCACCTGGAGAGCGAAACGTTGCATTAGTTGCATCAGAGCCTATTTACCTATCAAAATTATTTGAGTTTGCCTTTTCTCTCTGGCTTCAATATTTAATAGCTGTCCCAGTTTGTCTGTTTTACAAGTAATACTGATTTCCATTCAATAACTAAAGAATGACTCACCTTATCGGCTTCAGAATATTAACGTTAATGCATTCACTAAAGTGAATGATACACTATACACTGCTTAGCTGCAAATTTGATATTTTAATGAAATTATTAAAAATCTTAGAACCGTTGCACTCAGAGAAATTACTGGAGAATCTCTTTTCAGATAGGCTTCAAACTTTCAGTTGAGATGGGCTTTATTAAAAGAAAGCTTAGCTTTCAGTTTCATCTATCTAAATTTTAAATTTGCGAATATATTACATAAATTGATTGCTGCATAATAGCTGAGGAATGCCTCTTCTGATCGACTTCAAACTCTTAAGTGTTGGTGTATCTTAAATGGCAGTAAATGGAGAGTGAAACGTTGCCACAGTAAAATGTCACATTAGTTACATATGTGTCTATATACCTAACATTTTCTGGGTAATTCTACCATTATTCTCAGATATATTTAACGGGAATAAAACCCTTCACGCTATTTTTCATTTAAAATTGCCAGATGTATATTTACACACTTGTAATTTCACTTTCTGCCGTCGTCTAATAAGGAGGCGCCTTTTCACAGAACGTCTGAAGCTATGGAAGTTACTGTGGTCATTCAAAGAATTTCGGAGTTGGTTCAACAACTTTGGTCATAAGACACCAGCAGCAAATTGTTCCAAGAATCTTGGCCTGGTTACCGTACTCCAGCACTGGACACCTGAAGCTGATCGGATGATTCCTTCTCGTGATACGAATGAAATGAAATCGAAAGGAAGAAAAATTGTACATTACACACCTTACACACCTTACACACCTTACACATAAAAGACCATTTTTTTCATACCTCTGATTATAAAATCACAGCTTTGGATATTTAAGTCTAATAAAGAATAAATAAATAATCAAACATACACTACATGAATAAAAAATAACAATAGAAGCATATGGTGCATATTCATAACCATTAACGTCACAAAAATAACAGCAAACCATCAACAATAAAGACCAACATTAATATTATTCATCAAATTTATCTGGTTAAAAGTTAGTTAATTCACAGCTATATAAATGACTTTTCACAAAGGAGCAATTATGTCTTATATTTTTGAATGAGATAAATTGCATTATGCAAAAATGGTGGATATAATATTCAGTTAATGGGCCATAACACGTGGGAGATCAGGTCAGTGACAGCCTGGGAGGTTGACTCCCACTCTGTTGTAACACGTGGGAGACCAGACTCAGTGACAGCCTGGAAGGTTGACCCCCACTCTGTTGCAACACACGTGGAGATCAGACTCAGTGACAGCCTGGAAGGTTGACCCCCACTCTGTTGCAACACACGTGGGAGACCAGACTCAGTGACAGCCTGGAAGGTTGACCCTCACTCTGTTGCAACACACGTGGGAGACCAGACTCAGTGACAGCCTGGAAGGTTGACCCCCACTCTGTTGCAACACACGTGGGAGACCAGACTCAGTGACAGCCTGGAAGGTTGACCCTCACTCTGTTATAACACACGTGGGAGATCAGACTCAGTGACAGCCTGGAAGGTTGACCCCCACTCTGTTATAACACACGTGGGAGATCAGACTCAGTGACAGCCTGGAAGGTTTACCCCCACTCTGTTGCAACACATGTGGGAGATCAGACTCAGTGACAGCCTGGAAGGTTGACCCCCACTCTGTTGCAACACACGTGGGAGATCAGACTCAGTGACAGCCTGGAAGGTTGACCCCCACTCTGTTGCAACACACGTGGGAGACCAGACTCAGTGACAGCCTGGAAGGTTGACCCCCACTCTGTTGCAACACATGTGGGAGATCAGACTCAGTGACAGCCTGGAAGGTTGACCCCCACTCTGTTGCAACACACGTGGAGATCAGACTCAGTGACAGCCTGGAAGGTTGACCCTCACTCTGTTGCAACACACGTGGGAGATCAGACTCAGTGACAGCCTGGAAGGAAGAACCAGGCTGTGGTTGAGTCGCCGGAGCTCTTGGGAAATCTATTTTCCGCCAGCTGTCTCCTCCACAATGTCCAGATCCTGTTACAGTGACGCTGCTGCTCCCTTGTTGGGGTGGAGACGGGAGCAGGAGTTGAGGGATTGGTGTGGGCTTAGGAGCAGGGATGGGTTGGGAGTTGGGGGCGTGGGAAGGTGGTAGTGAAGGAGAGTGGGCTGTGTAGCGAATAGTATACAAAGAAAGATTTATTTTCTTTACTAGAGGTCTAAAACACACACACACACACCACGCAAGAAAACAAGCCATAATTTTGGAATATGAAAAAAAATATAGGAACTAGAAGATATAGGAGAAAAGAAATCAGAAAAAAAGACACGAATAGCAAAATAGAACATAAATATCTGATAGAAAAGGAGAGAAGAATAAGAAGAGAGTAAACGAGAGAAGAATAAGATAACAGTAAGGTATACAACAACACAAATCAACCACACACATCTGCAACCAATTTGTATTCGAATTCCGTGAAATTTCGTTTAGTAATTTGGAAGATCCTGAGCTTGGCACTGTACTGTCGCGGATTCCTAGATGAATTCCATAGTTTCTCAAGTGTTAGATTCTATATTTCTTCTCATTCTTGTGGTTTGTTTGACGTGCTGGTTCCAAGTGTTTCACTGATTGTCTTCACCAGCCTCCTCCGAGGATTCCAGTTCTCTCAGTCTCAGGTTTTGAGGTTTCAGTCTCCTATGACCAAGATTTTTGCTTCAGTCCTGCTTTTTTTCTTTTTCTGTTGTTTTGTGAGGGGTTGCTTATAACCATTACTGTTGTTTGGTGAGAGATTGCTTATAACTATTACTATTGTTTGGTGAGGGGTTGTTTTTGACGAATACTATTGTTTGGTGAGGGGTCGTTTATAACCATTACTGTTGTTTGGTGTGGAGTTGTTTATAACCATTACTGTTGTTTGGTGAGGGGTTGCTTTTAATCATTATTATTGTTCAGTGGGGAGGGTTTCTCGTTGCTTGTGTTATTCAGTGAAGGGTAGGAGAGTTGCATAGCACTGATCTAGCAGTTCAGTTCAACTATTGCCTAAGGTCTTCCGTTCAAACATTTACTAATAATTTCACAGTGACGTGAAAATAGGTTAGAGATAACCACAAGTTAACTAATATAGAATTCTACAATTGCGAGAAGTTGAAAACTGATAAGACTAAAAAGTGGCGAATTATTTAAACAAGTTTAAATTGCATCAGTTTCGCACATTAAATTACCTGAAAATCCAGGATAATTAAAACAGGACAGAATGCGCTTAAATCGATGATAATCTTAATAAAAATGTTTAAAGGTCAGTGTTGAACATAACGACAAGTGTAGCACATTCACTGTCAGGTGAGTGATGAGAGTTACTCAGATCTTACTTATTCTTACATAAGAGATCGTGTCTTATAGCATCATGATACTGGAACTTGTCTTTACTAAACTGTGATTTTCTATACATTCATTTATTCACATGCTGAATGACATATCTCATTACTGTGAACGTGAGAAATTATGAGTCACAAGAAAACAAATTTTTCTGCAAATCTTCCATGCTGGAGTGAATGAATTTCTGTTGTCAATGGATCTTGCAGACAGTGAGGTCTGATAAGTTAATTCTCAACACAACGTCTAATACAAAGCATTTCTTCAGACTGTGTGGTGATCCCAAAATTAGACAATAATTTAATCTTAATTTTATTCCAGTCTACTTTACATGGACGAGTGCATGAGTATTTCAGTAGAATGGTTGCTTGCTGAGGCCCAGGGAGTGCTTGGGTGATTTCGCAGAAAACTGAGACGAGGCTGAAAATAATAACCGATGAGAAACGTGTTTTAGATATTATCATACGTCTTTCATAGCAATTTACCTGCGTGTGAAGTGGCAATTCTTGACTATAATGTATTTGTGGTAACTAAAGACGACTACTGTCAATGTCGGGAATGTTTTAGTGCCTCGAGTGAGCCCAGAATGGCACTATGAGTTACAAGTGATTTTTGACAGTATTTGGAAGAGACCGCAGCTGAGGTGAGAGCAGCAACTACTGATGTAAGTCTGCAGAGTGAGTATGGTCCGCACAAAGAACTACAGGGTGCCACAGTTGGCTGAGGTCTCGGTGACGGCCTCGTTGGTAGACGGAACCTACCGTGTCTCTTGCAGCTCTAGGAGCCCTAGGGACCCGGGCAACGCCACCGACGAGGCCACAGACCTCGCCTCCCTCGAGACCGACGACGAGGAAGAGAACACCACTTTGCTGGGCAGTTCTGGCGTTCCTGGCGTCAAGAACAGTGAGAGCTGGAACAGCAATAACATCACCTCCAGGTACGTACTGCTGACATGTTCACTTGACCAGACATAAAACAGTTACGTTTGCAGTATTAACACCTTAGTCACACATCTGCAAATTTAAAAGATGTCAATATAATCTTCCTGTATCGTGAATAATTCAGTTTATAATAAATAAAATATTCTGACCTGGTACAAGTTTATAAAGCGAGTAGTATAGTAATTTCCTCGGTCAAGCGTGGCACTGATGATGCATTTCTGGAATGTAACTTTGGTTCTATTTAATTTAAAAAAATTTCGGTGGGATTCAGGTCATGGGTGTTTTTGTGGCCACTGGATAACATTGATCGTGGTCTCTTACGACTCTTGATTTTCTTTTGAGATGTTGCCCGGAGGGTGTTCCGGGGGGGTCAACGCCCTCTTGCTCCCTTTCTATTCTGTCTAGCCATCAAGGATGTCACAGAAGCATTGTCCAGTGAGCTCAATATCTGGTTCTTGGATGATGGCACCCTAGCTGGCACTACACAATCTCTCCTAGGAGACATCAGGAAAATTAAAGATATGGTAGGTAGCCTGGGCCTATCTTTAAACCACACCAAATGTGAAATAGTTTCCACCAATCCACAGATGATCCAGGACATTAGGGCTGTTTTACCAGGGGCACGAGCCATCGATCCAGCCAACAGCACTCTCCTTGGTGCTCCTCTTGGGCCCAATGCCATCGATCTGGTCCTGGAAAAAAAAATCTCCGACCTCAGGACGATGGAAGGTAGGATGAAAGACATCGATACACATGATGCCTTCTACCTATTCACCAGGTGCCTGTCAATCCCAAAACTTACATACTTCCTGAGATGCTCCCCAGCCTTCAACAGCCCGAAACTCGAGGAATACGACTCTCTCCTCAAGACCATGCTAGAGAGTGTATTGAATCTTTCCCTCGAAGAGGGACAGTGGTTGCAAGCCTCACTTCCAGTCAGACTTGGGGGGCTGGGAGTACGCAAATCCTCCCAGATTGCCCTACCAGCCTTCTTATCCTCTTCCATAGCATCAAATGAGCTAATAAAACAAATTCTTCCAGACAACCTCAGTGATTCAGCAGGAATACAGGACCCTAGCTACACCAGTGCCATCACTGAATGGGAGACTCTTGCTGCTCCAACACCAAAACCTAGTGAAGAACTGGCCTACAAACAGTCAAGCTGGGACGGCCCCATCGCTGAAAAGATACTTGCCAATATGCTCAGGGCCGTAACATCAGACAGGAGACTGCCCGTCTCCTAGCCGTGAGTGCACATCACTCTGGGGACTTCCTCCAAACAGTTCCCATTTCGGCCATGGGAACACGCCTGGACCCTAAGACCCTTCGTATTGCAGTGGCTCTGCGCCTTGCTGCCCCTATTCACACGGAATATACGTGTATTTGCAGCGATGCGCAAGCCGACCAATATGGTCTACATGGTCTTAACTGTTCTAAAACCAAGGGTTGGCATGCAAGACACAAAGAGGTCAACGACATCATAAAGAGAACCCTTGCTACAGCTGGATGCCCAGCCGAGAGAGAGCCTCGATCACTAGCAGCCAACAACGCCCACAACCCAGCAAACCGCCCCGACGGGATCACCATCTATCCTTGGAAGAATGGCAAGCTCTTAGCATGGGATTATACCTGTGTGTCGACACTGGCTGACACCTACATCCCTCACAGTGTTGGGCGACAGGGAGGAGCTGCTGACCACAGAGAGGAGTACAAAATCGGCAAGTACAGGGACATAAGCCAACAGTATAAATTTGTCCCAGTGGGATCAGAGACCTTGGGAGCGTGGGGAAAAAATGCAACACGTTTCCTTAAAGAACTGGGTTCCAGACTCATCGACACCACCAGGGACCCAAGGGCAGCCACGTTCATGTTCCAGCTTAGGCTCCAGTCGCTGGCTTCGTCCGAGGAGCTGGAGAATTCATAATCTTTGACATATTGTACCATTGTATTCATGTTCATGTTTGTGTTTTCTATAAATATATATATATATATATATATATTATATTTATATATATATATATATATATATATATATATATATATATATATATATATATATATATATATATATATATATATATATGCAACTCTTGACGATGTTACGTCCCTCATCTGCCTCTTGGGACGAATAAACCAGACAGAGACACAGTGACAGCGTCACCTACACAGAGACCAAGACAGTGTTAAGGAACCAGGGACTGAATTCCTGCACAAGATAGTGACAGAGGGAGTGTATAAAAACCCGGACCCGAAGAGAAATCACTCAGTAGAGCTCGATGAAGCTTTTGAAAACAGCAAATCACCATACAGAGAAGTTAGACAAGCTATTAGCTTGTCTAACTTTCTTTTGTGGTACTCACTATTGTTCCTTTACCTGTTGACTCACATGTGATGGAGGAGGAGCACCAGTACTTTCAGCTCTACGATCTTAGGTCTTGTAGGTCTTTCTCCTACCCAATAAACCTATTCTATTATCCCTTACTTATCCCACTTCTCTCCTCCCTCCCACGTATACCCCCCTCGTCCATCCCCCTCCCATCCCAACACTGTTACCAAGCACGCAATGCAACACTTCTGCACTGTTGACTTCTCAATATGTTAGGTATTACAGACCCAAAGTCTCTACCCACTTCATGTTTTCCTTAACCTCAGGTGAAGACTTTGATACATCCAGGTTACACTGTCGTGATTGTGATCTAGTGTTGACTACACTCTGGTCTGACAACTATCCAGGTTACACTGTCGTGAGTGTGGTATAGTGTCTCCCTCACTTTACTGTGACCACTATCAAGTCAATTTAGATAGGATCACCTGAGGTATGGTGATACAAGACTGCGTATCACCATACCTGCGTACCTGTCTAGCACAGTGTACGTCACCATTCGAATGACAAATAAATCTAATTTCAACTCGTAAAAAAATAAGACTATAAATAAAAATACTTATATTCGCTCTTACCCAATGAGTGGAAGAACAGAAGCTATTTTTCTTATTCTAAATATTAATGCGACTTTATGGTAAACAGTGTTAGCTAAATAATTACTTAACGTGACGCTTGTAAACGTGAGGCATTTTGATAGATACTTGATACGACAAAAGTATCCCGGTATCTCCTAAGCCCAGCCCCCTCTACCTCAATGCTCGTGCAGGGTTGTGATCAAATTCTAACGAAGCAAAAAATATATATATATGTATTCCTTTGTATGTATATTTGTATGTATTTTTTCAGTATGTATGTACACTCATATGTATACATGAATGTAAAGATACCAGAGTGAAAAATAGGAAATATAACCGGAGCGCTTTCATGTACCTACACATCGTCAGAGAATATGTGTGTAAGAACATTGGTATTTTTACATATTTTTGTATTTTTACATATTTTTACATATTTTGGTATTTTTACATATTCGCAACCACACGTTTAATTTTGATTTCTTATATACATTTATATACGTGCGTATGTATGCCTAGAAGCATGTATAAACATGTAAACTTTGTTTCACCAGTATTCGTTTACAGATGTATACAAATGCATATGTATACTAATGCATATGTATGCTTAGTATACATATGCATATGTATACATGTGTGTATGAATGTATGTGTGTGCAGACATAAGTATTATTGTATTTCTGGTGGGTCCCTTAGTTTTAATAACCCTAAAACCGTGTAGGTCGACCGCTCCTCATCATCTATCCCCAGACCTCCTTTCTTCCAATAGTTGATTGTTATCTCTCTTATCCCCTCTCGTCCATTTATTTATTCACTCTCCCTTCACTCTTACTCTCTGATGTCATTCCCCTTGCATCAACCTCATACATTCACTGTAGCAATCACTTAATGAACTGATATGTCACCTCTCTAAAAACACACGAATCTAAAAGTTTTTCCATCAGTCTTCTATCTTCCATTGTAGAAAGAAAAGCTAATTTTTAATTTGTAAAGGAGTGGACAGGTAAGCCAGCGGAAGGCATCTGTCACATGACCAAAAGCTCCACTTGTCCTGTTTCCTGACAAATCTTACCCAACCTATCTACTATTTCTGTAGTCTAGCAAACTCTTGTCATTGCACCCTATATCATCTTTAGTTTCCTTATTTTTCCTTGTTTTTCTAAAATGAATTTTGCATATTTCAATACCTCTACATCTTTCTATACATAGAGGCCAAAAATTATCATTATTCTGTGATAATTCACATTTAGCTATTACGTCATCTATAACAGTTTCTCCCACATTAACAAATACGTCTTCCACAACTTTCTATCTCGGTTGAAAACTCTGGATATATTACCTTCACACATACCAAAATCTCTTTCTCTTCTCTAAACACTCTGTTTCATGCATAAACATTTACTAGAACCCACTTTTCACATCCCACCCTTATATCTACCCATGTAATTCTTAAGTTTAAATACTAAGTCCGCCTCCTTTCTTTCCATACATGATTAATACTTCCTCTACTCCATCTTCAGCACGAGTTCTCACAGATACTCCTGATTTAATCCCATTTACTCCACCTCCACTGATGTTCTTTCCCTACCCTTAGCTTTATTCACTTATTTATTTCGTGAATTATTTTAAAAAGTTAACTGATGTATATACAATCAATGACTATTGTATTTGGGACACCCTTTTAGTACTGGGTAGAACGCCCCTTTTTTCCCAAAACAGACTGAATTCTACGTGTCATGGATTCAACAAAGGCCTTGAAATATTCTTTAGAGATTCTGTCTATGACATGAGAGTATCAGTCAGTTGCTGTAGATTTGTCGGCTGTTGATTCGTGCTGCAAATCTCCCGTTTCATTACATCTCAAAGAAGATCTATTGAATTGTGAAGGCAATTGGAGTTCACTGAACTCATGTTCGTAGACCAGCTTGAGATGACATGTGCTTTGTGATCTTGTGAGTTATCCTGTTGGAAGTATGCATTGGGTGACTGGGTATATTGTAACCAACAAGAGATGCATATGGTTAGCAACAATATTCAGGTAGGCTGTGGTATTTAAACGATGCTTATCTGGTATTATGTGGTATATATATATATATATGTTCTTCACCTGCTGCAATGTCAAGGGGGTCAATGTTGGTACTGGGAGCCCTGGGTGGATGTTTGTCCTTCAGGGCTTGTGCTGTAATGACATCCTTAGGAGCCATGGTATATATATATATATATATATATATATATATATATATATATATATATATATATATATATATATATATATATATATATATATATATATATATATATATATATATGTGTGTGTGTGTGTGTGTGTGTTAAAATCTGTAAATATAACGAGGACATCCATAGTGAATGGTATATTAGCCAGGATCACTTTGATGTCTGATGTGGAAGGGAAGAGCAACAATTTTCCCCACTCCACACACACATACACACACACACACACACACACACACACACACACACACACACACACTCGTCTCGACCCCTGCAACCACAACTAGGTGATTACACACACACACAGAGTTGTCAGGAAGTGGAATAATCTGGAGAGTGAAGTAGTGGAAGCAAGTTCCATACATAGCTTTAAGAAGAGGCATGATAAAGCTAACGGAGAACAGAGAAAGTGAATTAGTATCGACTAGTGAAGAGGCGGGGCCAGGAGCTATGAATCGACCCCTGCAACCACATGTAGGCGAGTACACACTAATTCACGTAAGCACTGTGTAGCTTGCACCACTATTGATGATAGACCTGGTATCCTGTTTTCCCCTCTTCATTCACGTCATGTGTACTCCCCTATTTTATGTGTACACTCCCACTTTATGTTTACATTCCCATGTTATGTGTTCACTCCCACGTTATATGTAAGCTCCCACTCTATGTATAGGGGATTAAGAGGGAATAAATCTGAAACTGCGCTTGACGTTATGACGCATATGTAATGTTGCTATGACGATACTATGACGTAGCTGTGACGTGATTGTGACGATACTATGACGTAGTTGTGACGTGACTGTGACGATACTATGACGTAGCTGTGACGTGACTGTGACGATACTATGATGTAGCTGTAATGTGATTGTGACGATACTATGGAGTAGCTGTGACGTGACTGTGACGATATTATGACGTAGCTGTGACGTGACTGTGACGATACTATGACGTAGCTGTGATGTGACTGTGACGATACTATGGCGTAGCTGTAATGTGATTGTGACGATAATATGGCGTAGCTGTGACGTGACTGTGACGATATTATGACGTAGCTGTGACGTGACTGTGACGATATTATGACGTAGCTGTGACGTGACTGTGACGATAGTATGGCGTAGCTGTGACGTGACTCAGACATATTTCGTGTTTTATTAGCGTCTAAGTCTTCCTTTATTGTCACTTTCTCCTCACGTTTCTTACCTATAGTTTGGTTCATCTTCACTAACACTTTCTACACACTTTAACCCAATTTTATTTTACACCCTAGAGATTGTTTCCTTAAATCTCTGAGGAACCATTCGTGATATTTGTTTAATCAAGCAAGGTAAACAATGTGTGTGTGTGTGTGTGTGTGTATCTTCCTCACTCTCTGGTTACTGTCTATCTCTCACTATCACGTCATAATCGCAGTAACCATGACAACATCGTGACGTCAAAGAATGTGGGTGAATATGTTATTTATTCTCTCCCCTTTAATTAAGCTACATAAGATGTGACATTTAGAATTTTTAAATACCACAAAGGTGTTATATATATATATATATATATGTGTGTGTGTGTGTGTGTGTGTGTGTGTGTGTGTGTGTGTGTCAGAGGTAATCAGAATATAAGGTAATCAGAGGAACTCATTACCTTATATTCTACTGGCATCAAGGCAGAGGAACTCATTACCTTATATTCTACTGGCATCAAGGCAGAGGGACTTATTACCTTATATTCTACTGGCATCAAGGCAGAGGGACTCATTACCTTATATTCTACTGGCATCAAGGCAGAGGGACTCATTACCTTATATTCTACTGGCATCAAGGCAGAGGAACTCATTACCTTATATTCTACTGGCATCAAGGCAGAGGGACTGATTACCTTATATTCTACTGGCATCAAGGCAGAGGGACTGATTACCTCATCTACTCTCTCCAGTATATAAGCTCCGTACTGAACTGAAGAAGCCAGTGGTTAACAATAATTCTTGATAATAAACATAACCAGTAGTTGAATATATGTCTTATTCATTTGCCTGTCTGGATTGTTTACTCTTATTATAGTTACGTTCTAATGAAACCTAACCTCATCTAACCATACCTGATCTAGCCTAAACTAGAATATCGATTATTAATTATTCGGCAATATGCAGATCAGAAGTTAGAAATTATACGCTTCCTCCACTAAGTCATCTAACTTTAGTATGATATATGTTGCAAGCGAGGAGGTCAAAGTTTGTTAGTTAAGTTGCAACGTTCATGACAATAGCAACATTAGCAACTTTCTCACACATATCTTCCTGATGGATGACTCAAGTGTTAAGAGAAGAATTCTTGGAGAGACTTGTCTTTGTATCGAGTGAAATAGACATTCTAGCAGTGTACCATTGAGGGTGCACCATTCTGGCAGTCTACCATTGAGGGTGCACCATTCTGGCAGTCTACCATTGAGGGTGCACCATTCTAGTGGTCTATTATAGAAGGTGCACCATTCCAGCCTCACTTATGATACCTTGTAGAATTCTAGTAGGTTTATGAGGCAGGATTTACCGTCTCTAAAGCCGTACTTGTTGTTTTTTATGAACCCGCTCCATTCTAAGTGGCCCATCTTTCTTCATTTCATAATCTTCTTCACACCCTTACAAACCCTGTATGTTTGGGACACTGGCTTGGTGTTTAACACTACCTGTCTGTTCTGTTTCTTAAATACTGGGGCTAAATCTTCTGCTTTAGCACAACTGTGGCAGTTGCTCTGTGTCACTGACTTTTTGAAGATTATAGTGAGTGGCTTAGTCAATGCTTCAGCTATAGTTCACAAGGCTCACAAGACCCGTCGATAGTATCTTGTGCCACTGTTTTTTATGTACCTACCATGTATAGAGGTTTTCTCACTTCTCCTCCGTGTTTACCATATCCATTACTCTCTGTTGCACTCTTCCTCTTTGGTTCTCTTCTAATGTCTCTATGTTTACCCCCTCATACACTTCCTGGTTGTTTCTTGTGAAGTTTCCTCCTTCCTTCCTTTGCCTGATTACCCGTTCCTCTGCTCATGTCTTCCTCCTGATGCGGCTGTGTAGAAAATTGGGTTGGAATTTGACTTCCGATGCTGTGTTATTCTCAAATTGTAGTTTAGCATCATTTCTTGCCCTACCATATGTATTTCTGGCTCTTCTGTTAGCTTCGATTTTTTCTTAGCACTCGTGCTTTCTTTATTTTTTTCCATGTGGAAATAAATGGTATAAAATACCGATACAATGGAAAAATAAACACATAAGCTGTATAATGAGATCCTTTATTGACAACGTTTCGCCCACACAGTGGGCTTTATCAAGTCACAAGCAGATCTGTTTGTGCGAAACGTTGTCAATAAAGGATCACATTATACTGCTTATGTGTTTATATTTCCATTTATTCCATGTGCTGGTACTCTCAACTGTTGCCTCTGTGCACTTTTGGTTGATAAATTAGACACATATGCAACACTTGAGTATCTTTATTGAGGAAACGTTTCGCCACACAGTGGCTTCATCAGTCAATACAAAGGAGAATCGTGAAGAACAGGAGGAATTTGAGGTAATCAGTCCCTCAGCCTGGAGTCGATGTTGTCAGTCCATCAATCTTGAAAAGAATACAACATATGTGCGAAGAAGTAGCTTATATACCATAGGCAGGAGAGGTGCAGCAGTCGTAGGTGGTGTCACATTTGTCCACTGTGGAAGTAGGTCGTGCCCAAGGGTTAAGCAAGTGAAGAATTCCCTGTATTAAGATACCAAGATGTTGCCACTGTGCTGCTACTGTACTGCCCCTGTACAACCACTGTACACCCACTGTGCTGCCACTGTACAGCCACTGTACAGCCACTGTACAGCCACTGTGCTGCCACTGTACAGCTACTGTACAGCCACTGTACAGCCATACACTTTTTTACTGTGCAGCCAGACACTTGTACTCCGAAACCATTCAGTTTCGTACTGTGCATTATGACTGTTAGGTACTCTGAATAAAGACAATTTGATACTGTGCATTCAATCTGGTATCAAGCAGGAAGATTGGTATTGTGCATTCAAACAGGCTGGTAATGTACAGTCAGTTTGGTACTGTGCAGTCAGTTTGGTACTATTCTGCCAGTTTTTTACTGTGCAGTCAGTTTTAGTACTGTGCAGTGAGTTTCAGTTATTTTCTTCATGACATCACCTAATAGCATGATGTTACATCATGTTATAGAGTCATGTCACAACATGATTTTTCAATACGTAACAATCTACTTCTACAACATCTTGTTATAACATCATCTTACATTATTATTATTATTATTATTATTATTATTATTATTAATTAAAACTAAGCACTAAACCACCAGAGTGAGGTACACTCACCGCTGCTATCAGCATCTTACAATCTGACGTGCTAGAAGAAATTGCCAAAGATAAATCATCGTATTGATCAATCACTCGCTAACTTCAAACTCTTATTTTTTGCAAAAAATGGATTTGTTTCTGTATTTTGGATTTAAGTGATGGTAAAAGGAAGGTTATGGTAATATGCAGAAATGCGTAATGGAAGTTTTGTGGCATTAGAAGGATCTGAAAACAATCTTTGTTAAAGAATACTACTTTGGTGTTACTTCTTGTAAGATAAGGTCAGTGACTGGTATGGTTATGAGAGGGGGTAAGGTCAGTGAATGGTATGGTCATGAGAGGGGATAAGGTCAGTGCATGGTATGGTCATGAGAGGGGTTAGTGCATGGTATGGTCATGAGAGGGGTTAAGGTCGGTGCATGGTATGGTCATGAGAGGGGGTAAGGTCAGTGAATGGAATGGTCATTAGAGGGGGTAAGGTCAGTGAATGGAATGGTCATGAGAGGGGGTAAGGTCAGTGAATGGTATGGTCATGAGAGGGGGTAAGGTCAGTGAATGGTATTGTCATGAGAGGGGGTAAGGTCAGTGCATGGTATGGTCATGAGAGGTGGTAAGGTCAGTGCATGGTATGGTCATGAGAGTGGTTAGTGCATGGTATGGTCATTAGAGGGGTTAAGGTCGGTGCATGGTATGGTCATGAGAGGGGGTAAGGTCAGTGCATGGTATGGTCATGAGAGGGGGTAAGGTCAGTGCATGGTATGGTCATGAGAGGGGTTAGTGCATGGTATGGTCACGAGAGGGGTTAAGGTCGGTGCATGGTATGGTCATGAGAGGGGGTAAGGTCAGTGCATGGTATGGTCATGAGAGGGGGTAAGGTCGGTGCATGGTATGGTCATGAGAGGGGGTAAGGTCGGTGCATGGTATGGTCATGAGAGGGGATAAGGTCAGTGCATGGTATGGTCATGAGAGGGGTAAGGTCAGTGCATGGTATGGTCATGAGAGGGGTTAAGGTCAGTGCATGAACAAAAACGCACAATACCATGACTAGAACAATACACAAATAATAACAATACACAAATAATAACAATACACAAATAATAACAATACACAAATAATAACAATACACAAATAATAACAATACACAAATAATAACAATACACAAATAATAACAATACACAAATAATAAAAATACACAAATAATAACAATACATAAATAATAACAATACACAAATAATAACAATACACAAATAATAACAATACACAAATAATAAAAATACACAAATAATAACAATACACAAATAATAACAATACACAATAACCCGCGGGTTACCTGTGTATAACATTATTAATAACTTATTGTCAAATTACTGCCAAGAGATCATTTAATATAAATATTTATAGAATACATTGAATACAAACTCTAATTCAAACATCCTTCAAAGGCAGACACTTGGAGCTGCGGTGCCCCGTGGCCTGGTGGCAAAAGCTCTCGCTTCACACGGTGAGGGTCCGGGTTCGATTCCCGCCGAAAAGGTGGAAACATCGGACGTGTTTCCTTACACAGGTTGTCCCTGTTCACCCATCAGTAAAGTGGGTACCTGGGTGTTAGTGGACTGGTGTGGGTCGCATCCTGGGACAAAAATGACCTAATTTGCGGGAAATGCTCAGCATAACAAGCGGCTTTCTATATAGTAGTATGTCATTGATGTCAGCTATGGTCTGTATACCTTGTACATGTACTGGTAGTAAATAAAGATATTATTATTATTATTATTGTCTTCCTCGCATCTGATGAATTATGTCACTCTCCAGGTGGCGCAGGAAACCTTCCAGATTTAACGCTTCCCTTTAGACATACTACTCCGTCTATTACTACTACTACTACGTCTACTACTACCTCTACTACGAATTTTACTACCAGTAATAACAACAATAATAATAATAATCATAAATAATAATAACAGTCGCTCTTGGTTCCAAGTATACGTCATAAATATTACAAAGTCGGACACTCGGTATTTAGGAAAGAATTGAGGTCATTTATTACAGTGTTGCGCACAGTCGCTGACTCAGTGTTGCGTACAATCGCTGACTCAGTGTTGCATACATTCACCGACCCTGTTGCAAGCAATCACTGGCATAGTGTTGCTTATAATTAGTGAATGTGCACAAATTGAGGGTGTTACGTACAACCAGTGTGTTGTACACAATCTCTGACAGTGTTGCACACAATGATAGTGTTACATGGAGTCACTGATATTGTTGCAGTCTCAGTGTTGCATACAATCACTGACTGTTTTTTGCACAGTGTTTGACAGTGATGAATACAGTGACACAATGGTGCATTCAATCACTCATGATGTTGCATGCAAACACAGTGTTGCGCACAATCACTGACACAGTGTTGCAGTCAATCACTGACAGTATTGCATGCAGTCACTTACAGAGTATTGCTCACAATCACTGAGTGTTGCTTACAATCACTGACAGTGTTTTATATCCTGACAGTATTGCATGCAATCATTGACAGTGTGTATATCAGTAACAGTGTTGCATACCATCATTGATAATGTTGCATACCATCAACGACAGTGTTGCAATCCTTTAGAATGTTGCATACCATCAGTGAGTGTTGCAATCCTTTAGAATGTTGCATACCATCAGTGAGTGTTGCATATAATAACTGAGTGTTGCATACAATAACTGATTAGTGTTGCATACAATAACTGATTAGTGTTGCATACAATAACTGATTAGTGTTGCATACAATAACTGATTAGTGTTGCATACAATAACTGATAGTGTTGCATACAATAACTGAGTGTTGCATACCATCAGTAGTTGCAGTGTTGCATACCATCAGTTGCAATGTTGCATACCATCAGTTGCAATGTTGCATACCATCTGTGACAGTGTTACAAACTGTAATTGACAGTTTTGCATGCAGTCAGTGACAGTGTTGCACGCAGTGTTGCACAGAGTAACACAACATCTTATCTACCTTACCAGGTTCAATAAAAAATAAGGTTATTTTTGCAGTTTCTTATGAAGCACATTGCTTCTTTCATTGATAGTGAGGTGAGTGTGTTGCAGGGAGGCACTGTGTGTGTTGGAGGGAGTCACTGTGTGTGTTGGAGGAAGGCACTGTGTGTGTTGCGGGAAGGCACTGTGTGTGTGTTGGAGGGAGGCACTGTGTGTGTTGGAGGGAGGCACTGTGTGTGAATGTGAATGTGTTTGAGGGTTCTACTGTGTAGTTGTGTTGGAGAGGGGACTGTAGAGTGTGTTTGAGTGAGGGTCTTATGCGAGTGTGTTTGAGTGAGGGTCTTATGTGAGTGTGAGGGTCTTCGTGAGTATATTGGAGGAAAAGTGTGTGTTTAATAAAACAACTGTGTATGCTGGGAGCGAGACTGTCTGAGTGCGTTTACCAGAAGGAGTGGCTATGTGAGTGTGTTGGAGGGAATGTGTGTGTGTGTGTATGTGTGTGTGTGTGTTGTGTGTGTGTGTGTGTGTGTGTGTGTGTGTGTGTGTGTGTGTGTGTGTGTGTGAATTTTAAATAATTATCAGGGATAAGTGGTCTTGTACACTCATTGTGTAATGACTAGCTCTTGTGTTTAACTCTAGTGCCTAACTAGTGTTCTAGTGCCTAACTAGTGTTCTAGTGCCTAACTAGTGTTCTAGTGCCTAACTAGTGTTCTAGTGCCTAACTACTGTGTTTTGTTCAGGTTATGCAGACTCGTTATTATTTTAACATCTTTCAGTCCTATGTGTCTATTTGGTTACAAATACTTATGTATACAAATACAGGATTGTGTACCATACTAATTCATCAAATTGCACGTTACACCGAAATTATTTTTTTCCTGATATAAACATATACTATTTGCATAGCAAATATAGTTTCAAAGAGCGAATTCAAATCTTTTTTCAACTTACACAAAATTCTTTTAAATAGTCTAAGTGGGACCGAAACGTCGTGGGAAGTTCTTCTCTTCTATGTGTGTGTTATTAGTGTATTGTTCCAGACACGGTATTGTGCCTTATTTTGTTATTTATGTTCGTGGAATATCTTAGACTCGCGAAACCACAGAAATATTTTAATAACGTTTAGCCAGGCTGTGTTGCCTGCAGGATGTGTTGCCTGCAGGATGTGTTGCCTGCAGGCTGTGTTGCCTGCAGGCTGTGTTGCCTGCAGGTTGTGTTGCCTGCAGGTTGTGTTGCCTGCAGGCTGTGTTGCCTGCAGGCTGTGTTGCCTGCAGGCTGTTTTGCCTGCAGGCTGTGTTGCCTGGCGGCTGTGTTGCCTGGCGGCCTCGGCTGGCTGGTCTCGTTGCAAAAATCAGCAAACAATGTTGGATTCCATTTGACCTTTGTAGCGTATTTTTTTTAGATATTCGCCACTCACATCAGTGACATGAATGACATGTAGCAACCAAGGATTTTTTGGTGACTTTACAGCAACTCGCTACAAATGCTACGAATACCAAAGCTGCTAATTCCAAATTATTCATTGTCGTTTGAAAATCATTGTCAATTCGCTGGTACGAACTTTTGGACCTACAAATACGCCTTCCTTGGCCTCGCCTGGGAACATCTCCTAACAGGTATTTAAGTGCTAGATAAACCCTGCAGATTTCCTGGAACAGATGTTCGATTAGATAAAACAATGTGCATTGGTGGTAACAAATCTAGTCCTGTGAAACCAATGGAGCACCGACTACATTGTGTGTACTTGGGATAACTGAGTTACGAGGTAGCCAGAAGTTATAACTCCAAAAGTCTGAAATAATACTCCCCAGTAATTGTAGACTCTGGGAGCAAAACCAGAATTTGTACCACCAAAGATATATAATAATAATAATATCTTTATTTACTACAAGTACATGTATAAGGTATACAGGCCATAGTTGACATCAATGACATACTACTATATAGAAAGTCCCTTAGGTCCTTGTTCCAGGATGCGACCCACACCAGTCCACTAACACCCAGGTACCTATTTTACTGATGGGTGAACATAGACAACAGGTGTAAAGAAACACGCCCAATGTTTCTACCCTCGCTGGGAATCGAACGCAGACCCTCGCTGTGTGAAGCGATAGCTTTAGCCACCAGGCCATGCATAAAAAAAAACCAGTCGGAAATATTTTGAGTCTCAAAACAGAAACACCAGTGTGTGACAGAGGAAAACTGACAAATGTTTCATAAGAACCCCACACCACCAAAAAAAGTCATACGTAATAGCTAGCATATATTTCTTCGGTACGAAATGTTTTCCCTCCGGTAATCCACCAGGTCTTACCGTTCTGGGAACTTGTGTCCCGGTTAATTGCGGTGTAAAGTTCAACATATATTTGATCATCTAGTTTACGTACACGACAGCCACTCGTTAACCATGTTGCACATCAGATGTCAACATCCAGCAAGGTGCAACAGCACCGCTGTCTACTTCCAGCACTGGTACCAGCCTTCCAGCACTGGTACCAGCCTTCCAGCACTGGTACCAACTTTCCAGCACTGGTACCAGCTTGCAAAGGTTTCAACACAGTATAAACTTATTCCAAACTTATTCTTCTGAATAAACAGTAACAAATTTATGATTTGAACCTGATTAAATGTTGACAAGTGAAAGATTCAAGAGTATTAGCACTGAGTGATTAAGTGTGAGCACCGTGCATGGTGCTAGTCCCTGGTGATCAAGTGTGAGCACTAAGCATTGTGTTAGTCCCTGGTGATCAAGTGTGAGCACCATGCTTGGTGCTAGTCTCTGGTGATCAAGTGTGAGCACCGTGCATGGTGCTAGTCCCTGGTGATCTAGTGTGAGCACCAAGCATTGTGTTGGTCCCAGGTGATCAAGTGTGAGCACCAAGCATTGTGTTAGTCCCTGGTGATCAATACGCAGGTGCAGTGGGTCTCGTGATCCAAAATGATGAATTCACCACTACTGATGTGACGCACCAATTTGGAATGCTCACACTATTCTCTCTCTCTCTCTCTCTCTCTCTCTCTCTCTCTCTCTCTCTCTCTTTCTCTCTCCATCTTGACAGACGCTGTAAATTTGCTTGCCCGACACAGTCTCCCCTAAACATGAAAGTCATTAAGACCCGTCAACTACTTTAAGGTCGTTATAACCTTGTAAATAAACGCTGGTTATTAAGACTTAAAGCCAGCTCTAGGATCATTAAAGTTTCAAGGGGAGTTAACATTACAGTGTCATTAACGTGTATATTATACAAAGATACGTGTACGTATATACGCAGTCGGGGGATTTTTTGGTAGCGAGTCAGTCAAGGACTCTAGGCAGTGAGACAGTCAGTCAGGGACTCTAGGCAGTGAGACAGTCAGTCAAGGACTCTAGGCAGTGAGACAGTCAGTCAAGGACTCTAGGCAGTGAGACAGTCAGTCAAGGACTCTAGGCAGTGAGACAGTCAGTCAGGGACTCTAGGCAGTGAGACAGTCAGTCAGGGACTCTAGGCAGTGAGACAGTCAGTCAAGGACTCTAGGCAGTGAGACAGTCAGTCAGGGACTCTAGGCAGTGAGACAGTCAGTCAGGGACTCTAGGCAGTGAGACAGTCAGTCAAGGACTCTAGGCAGTGAGACAGTCAGTCAAGGACTCAGGCAGTGAGACAGTCAGTCAAGGACTCTAGGCAGTGAGACAGTCAGTCAAGGACTCTAGGCAGTGAGACAGTCAGTCAAGGACTCTAGGCAGTGAGACAGTCAGTCAGGGACTCTAGGCAGTGAGACAGTCAGTCAAGGACTCTAGGCAGTGAGACAGTCAGTCAGGGACTCTAGGCAGTGAGACAGTCAGTCAGGGACTCTAGGGAGTGAGACAGTCAGTCAGGGACTCTAGGCAGTGAGACAGTCAGTCAGGGACTCTAGGCAGTGAGACAGTCAGTCAAGGACTCTAGGCAGTGAGACAGTCAGTCAGGGACTCTAGGCAGTGAGACAGTCATTCAGGGACTCTAGGCAGTGAGACAGTCAGTCAGGGACTCTAGGCAGTGAGATAGTCAGTCAGGGACTCTAGGCAGTGAGACAGTCAGTCAGGGACTCTAGGCAGTGAGACAGTCAGTCAGGGACTCTAGGCAGTGAGACAGTCAGTCAGGGACTCTAGGCAGTGAGACAGTCAATCAGGGACTCTGCAGGTGGCGAGGAATATTGAAGCTTTTGGCACAAGAGTGGTTTGTCAGCGCCAGAGTGCCTTCGCAGCAGAGTGCCTTAGAGGCACTAGAGTGCCTTATCGAGACCATCTTGTAGGAGATATCTGTGGTGACATACATGTCAAGGTCGCTTGTTGACGTTCTCCACAAGGTCGAGTGTTAAGAGTGATTCAGTGTTGAGTGGCACACCATGGATGAGCTTAGTGTTAAGAGTGATTCAGTGTTGAGTGGCACACCATGGATGAACTTAGTGTTAAGAGTGATTCAGTGTTGAGTGGCACACCATGGATGAACTTAGTGTTAAGAGTGATTCAGTGTTGGGTGGCACACCATGGATGATCTTAGTGTTAAGAGTGATACAGTGTTGAGTGACACACCATGGATGATCTTAGTGTTAAGAGTGATACAGTGTTGAGTGACACACCATGGATGAACTTAGTGTTACGAGTGATACAGTGTTGAGTGACACACCATGGATGAACTTAGTGTTAAGAGTGATACAGTGTTGAGTGACACACCATGGATGAACTTAGTGTTAAGAGTGATACAGTGTTGAGTGGCACACCATGGATGAACTTAGTGTTAAGAGTGATACAGTGTTGAGTGACACACCATGGATGATCTTAGTGTTAAGAGTGATACAGTGTTGAGTGGCACACCATGGATGAACTTAGTGTTAAGAGTGATACAGTGTTGAGTGACACACCATGGATGATCTTAGTGTTAAGAGTGATACAGTGTTGAGTGGCACACTATGGATGAACTTAGTGTTAAGAGTGATACAGTGTTGAGTGACACACCATGGATGATCTTAGTGTTAAGAGTGATACAGTGTTGAGTGACACACCATGGATGAACTTAGTGTTACGAGTGATACAGTGTTGAGTGACACACCATGGATGATCTTAGTGTTAATTAAGAGTGATACAGTGTTGAGTGGCACACCATGGATGATCTTAGTGTTAAGAGTGATACAGTGTTGAGTGGCACACCATGGATGAACTTAGTGTTAAGAGTGATACAGTGTTGAGTGACACACCATGGATGATCTTAGTGTTAAGAGTGATACAGTGTTGAGTGGCACACCATGGATGAACTTAGTGTTAAGAGTGATACAGTGTTGAGTGACACACCATGGATGAACTTAGTGTTAAGAGTGATACAGTGTTGAGTGACACACCATGGATGAACTTAGTGTTAAGAGTGATTCAGTGTTGAGTGGCACACCATGGATGATCTTAGTGTTAAGAGTGATACAGTGTTGAGTGACACACCATGGATGATCTTAGTGTTAAGAGTGATACAGTGTTGAGTGGAACACCATGGATGAGCTTAGTGTTAAGAGTGATACAGTGTTGAGTGACACACCATGGATGAGCTTAGTGTTAAGAGTGATACAGTGTTGAGTGGCTCACCATGGATGAGCTTAGTGTTAAGACGCTTCTGTGAAGTCTTGTGTTTGTGTGTACAGATGGGGTTCAGATAGCGCTGTTTACATACCTTTTAAAAATTAATCAATGACAAATCACGTCGATAGACGGACAGATAGGTACAAAAATACTGTTGCCATCCAGCTCTATCTCCACGGGGGACCAAGCCATGAATTGAGGACTCGGAGTTAATACATTAAAATACATAAAATACGTGGAGTGCAGGTCGTCAGGAGGCAAAGTCGTCTCCCTTGATGGATGAAAGAGAATACACAGTAAGAACGGAAGGTGATGAAACAGAAAAATCAAGAGTATTCCCTCAATAGATGGCGGGTTACAGTTACACGAAATATACTGAAATTATCTACCTTTTTCTCAAGCCTCGGTGCAAGTTTATTCTGCAGTTGAAGTAGTACTGTAAATTTATGTTGCAATTGAAGCCCCACCGAAAGTTCTTGATGCAGCTGAAGCTTTGCTGCATGTTAATGTTGCAAGCTCAACTTTCACTGTAGGTCAGTGTTTCAGCTGAAGCTGCTGAGAGTTTACATGATAAATATCATGAGCACGAGGAATACTATCAAATACTCAGCTTGCAAGCAATGATCGCACTTTATAATACCTGACGATACTGTCACTCAGAAAGCTGATCTTCTTGCCATTTAGTGTCTGGATCTGTAGTGAAAAAAAAAAATATCCATGCAGTGCCACAGTTGTAGATTGGCACTTGGCACTTAAAGGGGCACGTCAGTTTCCCTGTCTTCTAATAATATGTTATTTTTACCTTATAATATACCTAGTCCATAATTACTATCGCATTTGCTTTGTCTGCTTTCGTTAGGTGCAGTCCAGGAACTTTCCTTAATTCATGGTATAACTTAACAAATCTTTGAGGACAATTGTGTTGTAGAGGTCTGAGCAAAGCTCAGATCTCTGCAACACCTCTGCAACGAAACAAAACCTTACGAAAGCAGACAAAGCAAATGCCATAGTAATTATGAACAATATGGATCATAGGGGAAAAATAAGCATGATAACAGGAGGCAGAGAAACTCACGCGCCTCTTTAAGCTGCAATGGGCGAAGCAGTCAGTGTAATATAGTTAGTGTCTCAGCATCTTGCACAACTACAGTTGCACGATGGTGCCGACGCAGTACTGGTTGAAACACTCGTTGCAGCTATCAGAGCCTGATGAATCAAAGAGCTGGTTTGCGGCAAGGACTTTGACACAGCGTCAGCAAATACAGGCACGAATCTCGGACTTGCGTTCTCTTGAAAAAGAAAATGGGCAAGAAATTTATATGTGCCAAACGATGCCATAATAAAAACGAGAATTCTCAGTGCCAGACATTGTAATTTATGAGCTCTTTAAAAGAAACTTGATTTTAAAAACAGTCAGTTTAAGCCCACAGTGGAAGATGTCGAAGGCATTGAAAGCGTTAGAAATGTTCTCATATTGGTTCACCAGTAGATTAAAGTGGAGTAGTGGTTCTCCTTCAGGAAACCATTGATGAGAACCAGCTGGACCGCATAATGTGTGATGGTTGTGATATAGGCCTTCGTATATATATATATATATATATATATATACATGTATATATATATATATATATATATATATATATATATATATATATATATATATATATATATATATATATATATATGTCGTGCCGAATAGGTAAAACTGGTCAATAAGCAAGAACTCCTTTAAAATTAAGTCCTTTCTAAAAAAATTCTTATACATTTAAAGAAACATATTTTTTTCATTCATGTTAATATTAAAATTAATAATTTTGTACCAAAAGAACCTTAGAATATATATGAGAGGAAATTTGCACCGTGTACTGAATGTATGGTCGTAATAACTGTAGACTAATGCAAGTGTTTTTCCTTGTTATAGGTAAGACCTGATGAGCAGTGGCCGGTCAGCGAGGTAAGGTAGGTGGTACTCACCTGGATGGTAAGGTAGGTGGTACTCACCTGAATGGTAAGGTAGGTGGTACTCACCTGGATGGTTAGGTAGGTGGTACTCACCTGGACGCTAATGTGGGTGGTACCCATCACATATAACAGGTGAGGTGGGTCACCTACCTCACTCGCATCATTAGGTGGCATACTAGGCAAGAAGGGCAGGTAATACCCTGCCCAATATCACATTTTTCCCCTCATTGTCGAAGCCTGTATAACATTTTCAATGAAAGTTTCTTTTTTTTTTTATTTCTGAAAACCAACTTATTACTAAAAATATGCCATCAAAAAATATATTGTTCTTGTTGTTATTGTTTTCATCGTTATTGTTAATGTATTCAGTGGCGACGTTGACCAATTTAATATCATTGTTAACGTGTTCAATGATGTTGATTACTCGTTGTTGATATGAATCCCAGTTGATAGAGAAAGCCTAGCTGAGGTGGCGGGGCCAGGAGCTGTGACTCGACTCTTGGAACCACAGATAAGTGGCGTATGTCACACAGGTGTGTATGGCATACGCCCCACAATTAGCTCTGTATTTGACATACATTACACACAAACCATTTTCCTGCATGTTGTCTTAGCCAGTCAGATTCATGTTAAAAATGGTATAAAACACCAAGAAGTTGATGATTAAGACACATGTGTAACAGTTTGGTATATGTATTGTTGAAACATTTCGCCTATATCGTAGGCTTCTTCAGTCAAATACAGAGGAGAAATGTATTATAGACAGCAGGAGTACTGGTTGACGGACTGATTACATCTTCCCCTCGCCACTACTGCTGTCTACAATACATTCTCCTCTGTATTTGACTGATGAAGGCTACCGAGCAGGCGAAATCTTTCAACAATAAAGACGTGTGTCATAATAATCAGTCAGGTTCATGGCTTGCTAGGGTGAGTGCTCCATCATGGTACGGGGTAACTAACAATATACCCTGGTGACCAGACGTTCCACAAGAGAGTGGAACGACTGAGGGAGGTTACCACACCTCAAGAAGAATTAAAAGCCATATCACATTGACAGGAACAATACACAAGTAAGATCAGACTCCCTGATGCTACTGACTGCCTCATGCCATAGCAGATCTGTCTTCTGAATGCAGGGCCGGTTTAAGGCATTGAGTTTAGAGGCTGCAGCCAAGGGGTCTCCACTAGCTGGAGGGCCTCCAGAGATTAAGTGAAAAGTGTTCACAGTTACTGCTGTAAGTTTATAATTATAGTGTGTTATTAATTCACGTATATGATGAACTCTAGCTCGTTGTGATTTAGTTTTTTTCTGGAAAATATCACTGGGGGCCTCAGAGTACCTGTAATCCAGGGGCCCCACAGAACCTGTAACCCAAGGGCCCCACAGAACCTGTAACCCAGGGGCCTCACAGTACCTGTAACCCAGGGGCCTCACAGTACCTGTAACCCAGGGGCCTCACAGTACCTGTAACCCAGGAGCCCCACAGTACCTGAAGCCCAGGGGCCTCACAGTACCTGTAGCCCAGGGGCCTCACAGTACCCGTAACCCAAGGTATTGTTTATAATTTTTATTAGAGGGATTAATAAATTTATTAGAGGTAGTGACGAAATGAAGGAATTCGGCCCCTGAGCCTCACAGTACATGTAGCCAAGGGGCTTCACAGTATCTGTAGACCCAGGGGCCTCACAGTACCTGTAAACCAAGGGCCTCACATTACCTGAAACCCAGGGCCTCACAGTACCTGTAACCCGGGACCTAACAGTACCTGTAGCCCAGGGGCCTCACAAAACCTGTAGCCCAGGAGCCTCACAGTACCTGTAGCCCAGGGGCCTCACAGTACCTGTAGCCCAGGGACATCACCGTACCTGTAGCCCAGGGGCCTCACAGTACCTGTAGCCCAGGGGCCTCACAGTACCTGTAGCCCAGGGGCCTCACAGTACCTGTAACCCAGGGGCACTCACATTACCTGTAACCCAAGGGCCTCACAGTACCTGTAACCCAAGGGTCTCACAATACCTGTAGCCCAGGGGCTTCACAGTATCTGTAGCCCAGGGGCCTCACAGTACCTGTAAACCAAGGGCCTCACAATACCTGTAACCCAGGGGCCTCACAGTACCTGTAACCCGGGACCTCACAGTACCTGTAGCCCAGGGGTCTCACAGTACCTGTAGCTCAGGGGCCTCACAGTACCTGTAGCCCAGGGGCCTCACAGTACCTGTAGCCCAGGGGCCTCACAGTACCTGTATCCCAGGGGCCTCACAGTACCTGTAGCCCAGGGGCCTCACAGTACCTGTAGCCCAGGGGTCTCACAGTACCTGTAACCCAAGGGTCTCTCAGTACCTGTAGCCCAGGGGTCTACAAATTCTTAATTCGATTGTGTCTATATGATGTGCTGTTGTATATAGTGAGTGTTCTCTTAAATAATCTCCAAAATCTTTTCATTATTAACTTTTACTCTTCCCTGAATATTAGAGAGTACATGTGTTCTGGTCTACCTGGAGGGTATTCCGGGGATCAACGCCCTCGTGGCCCGGTCTATGACCAGGCCTCCCAGTGGATCAAGGCCTGATCAACTAGGCTGTTACTGCTGGCCGCACGTAGTCCACGTACGATCCACAGCCCGGCTGATCTGGCACTGACTTTAGGTATCTGTCTAGCTCCCTCTTGAAGGCAGCCAGGGGTCTATTGGTAATTCTCCTTATGGCTGGTGGGAGGCTGTTGAACAGTCTTGGACCCCGGATAGTTATTGTGTTTTCTCTTAGTGTAAAAATGGCGCCCCTACTTTTCATTGGGGGTATGTTGCATCGCCTGCCCAGTCTTTTACTTTCGTAGGGAGTGACTTCTGTGTGCAGATTAGGGACGAGTCCCTCTAGGATTTTCCAGGTGTAGATTATGATGTATCTCTCTCGCCTGCGTTCCAGTGAGTACAAGTCAAGTGCTTCCAAACGTTCCCAGTAGTTAAGGTGTTTGATGGAGTTTATATATGCAGTAAAGGTTCTCTGTACATTCTCTAGATCTGCCATTTCACCTCCTTTGATTGGAGAAGTTAATGTACAACAGTATTCCAGCCTAGAGAGAACAAGTGATTTAAAAAGTATCATCATTGGCTTGGCATCTCTTGTCTTGAATGTTCTCATTATCCATCCTATCAGTTTCCTCGCAGATGTGATAGTGGCACTGTTGTGAACCTTGAAGGTGAGATCCTGAGACATTATCACTCCCAGGTCCCTCACATTACTTTCCCGCTCTATTATGTGATGAGAGTTTGTAGTATACTCAGTCCTAGCTATTATTTCCTCCAGTTTTCCCTAACGGAGTAGTTGAAATTTGTCTTCATTGAACATCATGGTTTATATCTTCTTGGAGATTTATCGTGTCCTCAGTGGATGAGCAAACGGTAAGAATATTTGCGAAAAGTTTAACTAAAATAGCCAACGTAATTTCTAGCTCTTTAGGATCTACAATCTACAAGAAATAGACAACACAAAACAAACAAAGCAGGTATATACACCATTCCACATGAGACATATGACGGAACATGTGTGTGAGATTCGTCGATTAATCCTATACAGTGAATTGAAGGTGTCCCATAATTCGGTTGATAGCGCACTCACCTTGCACATGGAGGTCCGTTGCACATGGAGGTCCGTTGCACATGGAGGTCCGTTGCACATGGAGGTCCGTTGCACATGGAGGTGGTTGAAGTACTGTGTACTCGACTCTACTCACGTGGAGAGTGAGGCTCCTAGGTTCATATCCTTCGTAGGTATGAGATTATGTTTGTAAAGAATTCACCCTAAGCCTCGAGGGCTGGTCTCAGACCTGGCAGCGGTGGCGTTGACCCCTGAAACCCTCTCTAGGTATTCTCTCCAAGTTACTAAGGCCCAGGTACACAAAATTACAATTATTATGCATAGTGTAAATTACCTTTTAAGCCTTAAAAGTTAAAATAGTTTTAAAAGTTGTTTTGCATATTTTCACTGCAAGTTCGTCACTGATAATCAAATAGACTGTCAACTTTAAAATAACTTGCGACGTCGATACAAACTTATTTGTCCTTGACAAAGATACACAAAGTCCAATTTATTCCCTAAGATTGTTTGGCGAACCAGGAATAGAAGAAAATTAGGAAGGTCTACATGGGTTTACGGTCGTATGTTTCACAACAAAAACACCCATTTTCTCTGACAATTCTTGACACAACAGTTTTCTATGATGAAACAGTTCCTTGGAGCGCTGACTAAAATGAATACATTCTATTTATATATAGGGCTTTATTTACCAACTTAGGTAACTCAGATGCAAAACTACATACCTTTCAACATTGTTATAGTGTTAAATCATAATTTAAGCTCAATAAAGGAAATAATCTAATCGTATAAAGTATTTGCTAGAAAGTACGAAGATATATTGATGTAAAGTTAATATATTACAGTATTTATTATAAACCAGTGATCACAAATTATATACATCCTGAGTGGTGTATTTCTCAGTGTATATATGCTGTGAGTTTACCTTAATACATACTTTAGGGATTAAAGTATTTTTATTTGGTGGTGAAAAAGTTTCTGTCCTGCCTCCATGACCCCCGAGTAGTTAAGTTGATGGGCTTTAAATATTATTTAAATATTAACCAATCAACCAGTGATGAAATATTACTGGTTTTTCTTGGAGATTCTAAGTATAGATAAATGAATTGAGGCTGGAACTGCAACTAAATGTTCAATGGACGTCTATGTGTGTAGCTGTACTCACCTAGTTATGGTTGCAGGGGTCGAGACATAGCTCCTGGCCACTTCCATGTGTGTAGCTGTCATGGCCACTTCCATGTGTGTAGCTGTCATGGCCACTTCCATGTGTGTAGCTGTCATGGCTACTTCCATGTGTGTAGCTGTCATAGCCACTTCCATGTGTGTAGATGTCATGGCCACTTCCATGTGTGTAGCTGTCATGGCCACTTCCATGAGTGTAGCTGTCATGGCCACTTCTATGTGTGTAGCTGTCATGGCCACTTCCATGTGTGTAGCTGTCATGGTCACTTCTATGTGTGTAGCTGTCATGGCCACTTCCATGTGTGTAGCTGTCATGGCCACTTCCATGAGTGTAGCTGTCATGGCCACTTCCATGTGTGTAGCTGTCATGGCCACTTCCATGTGTGTAGCTGTCATGGCCACTTCCTGTGTGTAGCTGTCATGGCCACTTCTATGTGTGTAGCTGTCATGGCCACTTCCATGTGTGTAGCTGTCATGGCCACTTCCATGTGTGTAGCTGTCATGGCCACTTCCATGTGTATAGCTGTCATGGCCACTTCCATGTGTGTAGCTGTCATGGCCACTTCCATGTGTGTAGCTGTCATGGCCACTTCCTGTGTGTAGCTGTCATGGCCACTTCTATGTGTGTAGCTGTCATGGCCACTTCCATGTGTGTAGCTGTCATGGCCACTTCCATGTGTGTAGCTGTCATGGCACTTCCATGTGTTAGCTGTCATGGCCACTTCCATGTGTGTAGCTGTCATGGCCACTTCCATGTGTGTAGCTGTCAGGTCATTTCCCATGTGTGTAGCTGTCATGGCCACTTCCATGTGTGTAGCTGTCATGGCCACTTCCATGTGTGTAGCTGTCATGGCCACTTCCATGTGTGTAGCTGTCATGGCCACTTCCATGTGTGTAGCTGTCATGGCCACTTCCATGTGTGTAGCTGTCATGGCCACTTCCATGTTGTAGCTGTCATGGCCACTTCCATGTGTGTAACTGTCATGGCCACTTCCATGTGTGTAGCTGTCATGGCCACTTCCATGTGTGTAACTGTCATGGCCACTTCCATGTGTGTAGCTGTCATGGTCACTTCTATGTGTGTAGCTGTCATGGCCACTTCCATGTGTGTAACTGTCATGGCCACTTCCATGTGTGTAACTGTCATGGCCACTTCCATGTGTGTAACTGTCATGGCCACTTCCATGTGTATAACTGTCATGGCCACTTCCATGTGTGTAACTGTCATGGCCACTTCCATGTGTGTAACTGTCATGGCCACTTCCATGTGTATAACTGTCGTGGCCACTTCCATGTGTGTAACTGTCATGGCCACTTTCATGTGTATAACTGTCATGGCCACTTCCATGTGTGTAACTGTCATGGCCACTTCCATGTGTGTAACTGTCATGGCCACTTCCATGTGTGTAGCTGTCATGGCCACTTCCATGTGTATAACTGTCGTGGCCACTTCCATGTGTGTAACTGTCATGGCCACTTCCATGTGTATAACTGTCATGGCCACTTCCATGTGTGTAACTGTCGTGGCCACTTCCATGTGTTAACTGTCATGGCCACTTCCATGTGACTGTCATGGCCACTTCCATGTGTATAACTGTCGTGGCCACTTCCATGTGTGTAACTGTCATGGCCACTTCCATGTGTATAACTGTCATGGCCACTTCCATGTGTGTAACTGTCGTGGCCACTTCCATGTGTATAACTGTCATGGCCACTTCCATGTGTGTAACTGTCATGGCCACTTCCATGTGTGTAACTGTCATGGCCACTTCCATGTGTTAACTGTCATGCCACTTCCATGTGTGTAACTGTCATGGCCACTTCCATGTGTAACTGTGCATAGTAACTGTCATGGCCACTTCCATGTGTTAACTGTCATGGCCACTTCCATGTGTGTGTAGACTGTCATGGCCACTTCCATGTGTGTAACTGTCATGGCCACTTCCATTGTGTAACTGTCATGGCCACTTCCATGTGTTAACTGTCATGGCCACTTCCATGTGTGTAACTGTCATGGCCACTTCCATGTGTGTAACTGTCATGGCCACTTCCATGTGTGTAACTGTCATGGCCACTTCCATGTGTGTAACTGTCATGGCCACTTCCATGTGTATAACTGTCTGGCCACTTCATGTGTGTAACTGTCATGGCCACTTCCATGTGTATAACTGTCATGGCCACTTCCATGTGTGTAACTGTCGTGGCCACTTCCATGTGTATAACTGTCATGGCCACTTCCATGTGTATAACTGTCATGGCCACTTCCATGTGTGTAACTGTCATGGCCACTTCCATGTGTATAACTGTCATGGCCACTTCCATGTGTGTAACTGTCATGGCCACTTCCATGTGTGTAACTGTCATGGCCACTTCCATGTGTGTAACTGTCGTGGCCACTTCCATGTGTATAACTGTCATGGCCACTTCCATGTGTGTAACTGTCATGGCCACTTCCATGTGTGTAACTGTCATGGCCACTTCCATGTGTTAATGTCAGGCACTTCATGGTTCGTCAGCTTCCATGTGTGTAACTGTCATGGCCACTTCCATGTGTGTAACTGTCATGGCCACTTCCATGTGTAACTGTCATGGCCACTTCCATGTGTAACTGTCTGGCACTTCCATGTGTGTAACTGTCATGGCCACTTCCATGTGTGAACTGTCGTCATTGTAACTCGTGGCCACTTCCATGTGTATAACTGTCGTGGCCACTTCCATGTATATAACTGTCGTGGCCACTTCCATGTGTGTAACTGTCGTGGCCCTATGATATCATCTATATAAAAGAGACAGTGAAGGGTTCCTCTGTATTGAAACATCTGTAATTGCAACCTGCAACACCACGGAACAAAGAACTGGCAAATAAATCATCTCAACAACACTTGCATTCATGACACCGCTGCATGTCACTTCATGGCTGTCACATAACACAGCGGCTGTGTAAGCTCATGTCTTCACCTGACAATCACCCATGAGTTGCATTCTCCTCTGTTTAATCTGTTTTCTCTCATTGTCTTTTACCGATTGTAATGGTCGAGGTCCGACGAGCGAAACGTGTCAAATAAATGTGTCCTAAATGTATGAACTTATTTTCTTTCATCCATATTGTCGAAGGGAGAGAGAGAGAGAGAGAGAGAGAGAGAGAGAGAGAGAGAGAGATACTTAATCAGATTTAAAATATGTCTTCTACATGAGGGGTTACTAGGGTTGCATGTCACCCTTGTACTACCTAAAATAGGGACCACCTACCTACATGGAGGTCGTTCTGGGTCTCAACGCCCCCGCGGTCCAGTCTTTGACCAGGCCTCGCCCTGGATCAGGACCTGATCACAACCTGTCACTGCTGGCTGGACGTGGTCTAACATACGAAGAATCACAGCCCATTTCTTGGTTTATGTAACATTTAGAGAAAGGGAGAATGATAAAGAAGGAGGAGGTTCGTTTTATGTGATTTTATTAATATTCCAAGTAAGTTTAGCAAGCAGAATATATATAAATAATAACATGCACCAATCTGATGGCATATCAGTGAAGGTCACTACGCAGTTCTTTATGGGAATGAGCCAATCAGAGTGGTGTTTGTGTTAATGACATCATGTAAGATCAATTAATTACCCTGAACGGTCAAACACCTCACGCTCAGATCGTTTACCAGCGGTCAACTAATTGAACTCTCCGTCAAAGTTGTTTGTGTTAGGAAGGGTAGAAGGTACACTTCGTTTGAGGAAATATTTGATTTTATCCATATATATATATATATATATATATATATATATATATATATATATATATATATATATATATATATATATATATATATATATATATATTGTTGACGCTCACCTATTTGTGGTTGCAGGGGTCGAGTCATAACTCCTGGCCCCTGGTATGTGTGTGTGTGTGTGTATTCACACTATCTCTGTCTTATCAGAGGCGAGCAGATGCTACAGTTTAGATGTCCCTCCAAACAGCAAATACCGCAAACCCTTCCTGTAGAGTGCAGGCACTCTACTTCCCACCTCCAGGACTCAAGTCCGGCTGACTGGTTTCCCTGGCTCCCTTCACAAAATATTACCTTGCTCACACTTCAACAGATCGTCAGATCCTAAAACCATTTTTGTCTCCACTCCACGGCCTGGTCATAGACCGGGCCGCGGGGTCGTTGACCCCCGGAACCTTCTCCAGGCATACTCCAGGTAACATGCTTACACATGCCTTCTGTGTATCCAAGCCCCTTGCAAACAAAACCTTCTTTTCCCCCTCCCTTCATCTATACATATATAAAGCGAGGAAGGTCCACGTACGTGCGACAAAACAGCGGAAGAATGGTAGTATGTATATTTCATGTACATGCTGAGGTCCTTTTCAGCAGATACAGAGGAATAGGATAATTCATTCGTCACGAGCGATGCTCTGACGCGGATCTTTTCCGAATGGTGTCTCCTTATCGCCTCGCGAGGGGCGTAGGAGTTTGGACAAGAGGGAATACTATTTTCCAATACATTGGCGGAGGCAGCTTTATGGCAAGACACTAGTGTGTCTTCTTCATTACAAGTGACGTAGCAGTTAATACAGTCGCCGAAGATGCCCAGTGATGGGGCGCAGCACCTCGACTTGGGTTCAAGGTGACGTCTTCAGTCCTGTGTAAACGATGGAATTGTCTACTACTCAACAGACTAGATAAAGAATTAGACACATGTGCAACATCTAGGTATCTTTATTTGTAGACGTTTCGCCAACCAGTGGCTTTATCAATACAGTATAAAGATATGATGTGAAGAATTATATACAAAAGACGAGGTAATCAGTCCCTCAGCCTTATGCCCTTGTATTGCACTGATGAAGCCACTGGATGGTGAAACGTCTACAACAAACATACCTAGATGTTGCACATGTGTCTTTCCCCACTAACACGAAGATTGTAGGGAATAGCAGAGGTGTTGGTGCAGGAGGACGGAGGGTTGCAGCTCTGGTGTCTGAGGTCCGGTGCTCTCACTGGAATAAGGCTCTCAATTCTAAAAATCCTCGGCTCTACTGGAGTCACTCTTGGCGCTCAGGCCGGAGCCCAAGAGCACCTGGGTGGCTCGGGAGCTTCTCATTCTCGGAATGAAGAGGAAAACCAGGTATTAATAGGGGTAAGGGGAAGTAGGGAAGGAGCTGCCTGGGGCCTCGTTGTGTCTGATGACATTTAATAGTTGGGTACCCCCTTCACGGACCTGAAAGTGTACAGATTGACTTCTCATATTAACTTTCCATTAAGGGAAGTGCAAAAGTTTATGAAATAAAATGCATTAAACATATGAACAAAAAAAAAAAGGGAGGGGGGATTTCATCAAAGATGTTTTGAAGCACTACGAGGCCCCACGAAGCTCCTTTTCCCCCACACTCTTCCCACTCACATAAACACCTTTTAAAGCTCCTCTCCTTCTCTGAGTGAGGTATCGCCAAACTTTGTAACACAAAATTAATTTTTCTTGCCTCTTCTTCCTATTCATCTGAAGATGTATGTATAAGCACACGAAAGAGCTCAGGATTTCCTGTTTTTTTCCCCCGCTGCAGTACTTTTAGTTATACGCACATCCATTATAACATTCCCACACCTTACTGTTGAACCACGGGATCCTTTATACGCAAAATGAGGATGTATACGCACTCAAGAGTCATCATATAAACCACTTTTACTGCAAATAACTTCTCTCTTACTGCCCGGCTTCACTCTGGCTTCACTCTGGCTTCACTCGGGGTAAAGGTTATTTCAAGTGACCTTCACCTCCTGTCAACGGCGCCCAGACTCATCGGTCCTCAAAACTACTGGAGTAGATTCAGCTCTGGGGTTTACTATACAGTCTACCCTGCAAGATGATTTTATCCCCTCCCAGAACCCAGCTTCATCATGCAGGGCTTTATTATTATTTTTATATTGATTATTATTATTATTAATATTTTTATTATTATTATTATTATTATTATTATTATTATTATTATTATTATTATTATTATTATTATTATTATTATTATTATTATTATTGTTCGTGTGAAGCATTAAATGCGTATATATGATTCAGCAGGAGGTTATTAGGCTCGATCCTCCGTTCTCTAAACACTACTTAGTCTCTGACCAGTGAGACACTAGGTGAAAATCTTAAACGCTTCCACCAACAGCATGATGAATCAAGAGTGGAGTGCTGAATGGCTTCTTAATCATGATATGTATATGATGCAGAAACTTTTTCGAACAGTGCTGTTTCAGGAATCGTTAAACCCGTGTGGGCTATTGAGTGCAAGGAGTAGCGGTAGACATTCTTGAAGTATCGAGTTCCGTCTAGAGTGATATGATCTAAGACCTTCTTAGTATGATAAAATTTAATACCGTTCTAGCATGATAAGATTTAATACCTTCCTAGCATGATAAGATTTAATATCTTCCAAGGATGATAAGATTTAATACTTTCCTAGCATGATAAGATTTAATACCTTCCTAGCATGATAAGATTTAATACCTTCCTAGCATGATAGGATTTAAGACCTGCCTAGCACAAGACATGAGCAATACTAAGGTGTCCTTTTTGACGAGACAGTTTGCCTGCGCAGCGAATTTCATTAGGAGAATACAGAGGAGATTACAGTGTTGCAGACAGAAAAAAGTCGAGAGGTAAAATTGAAATGATGCGTCTCTTAACTTTGCTGGGGGGTCAGTCCCTTAGTCTAAAGCAGAAGCATGAGGCCTACTGTCTAACATAAACCAGTAGGCCTACGGTAGTGCTCTTCCATACTTAGTTCGTATATTCTTAACTCCTTAAAGCAGTGAAACAGAGGATACGAAGACAAAACACAGTGGAACACAGTCAGGGAGCTCTCAGTCTCGTATCACCTCTTGTGCAACTAATTCTCTGAGAAAATAGGATTGACACCTGATCTAACGACGTTATACCTGGCTTCACCTATCCCCACCACTCCCTTTCTACCTAAACCATCTATCCTCACCAATCTCTCTCTCCATACCCAGCTAGTTTATCCCTCCACCCTCTCCTTATCCAGTCCAAGTATTCCCACCACCCTCTCTATACCCGATCTATCTATACCCACCACACACACTGTACCAGGTCCATCAATCTCCGCCTTCCGATTTATCCAGTTGATCTATCTCCACCAACCCCTCTATACCCGGCATATCTATCCCGACTACCATTTGTATACCTGCTGTGATGGGGTATACGTGACCTTCTTAAGTTTTCTCCAGTACCAAATTAAGAGTTGTGGGGGCCCATAGGGCTATTAACTAGTGGGGCCCCAGGACAGTTAACTTATGAGGGCCCAAGGACATGCAACTTTTTTTTTTACACAGATCAGTTTTACTGGTTAAGAGCTGTTATCCTGTTTCAATTAATTTCTAAGCCTAGGCCTATTCCAACCCCAGGCCTATGTAAAATATACTAGTATCCTCTGAGATGCCATCCACAAAAGTCGACTGACACCCAGGTACCTACTTACTGCTAGGTGAAAAGGGGCAGCAGGTGTAAGGTGACTAACACCCAGGTACCTACTTACTGCTAGGTGAAAAGGGGCAGTAGGTGTAAGGTAACTAACACCGAGGTACCTACTTACAGCTAGGTGAACAAGGACATCACTTATATTGCACCCAGCAGTGTATCACTTATACTACACCTAGTATTTACATCACTTATACTGCACCCAGCAGTGACATCACTTATACTACACCCAGTATTTACATCACTTATACTGCACCCATCAGTGACATCACTTATACTACACCCAGTATTTACATAACTTATACTGCACCAAGCAGTGACATCACTTATACTGCACCCAGCAGTGACATCACTTATACTACACCAAGTATTTACATCACTTATACTACACCCAGCAGTGACATCACTTATACTACACCCAGTATTTACATCACTTATACTGCACCCAGCAGTGACATCACTTATACTACACCCAGTATTTACATCACTTATACTGAACCCAGCAGTGACATCACTTCACTTATACTACACCCAGTATTTACATCACTTATACTGCACCCAACAGTGACATCACTTATACTACACCCAGTATTTACATCACTTATACTGCACCCAGCAGTGACATCACTTATACTACACCCAGTATTTACATCACGTATACTGCACCCAGCAGTGACATCACTTATACTACACCCAGTATTTACATCACTTATACTGCACCCAGCAGTGACAATATTTACATCACTTATACTGCACCCAGCAGTGACATTACACTGTTTAGACGTACTTTACATTATCTAACTTCCCCGTTACCATGAAATTCAAAGAAAATATTAACCAGCACAATAGGTGAATTTAGCCGTCTCCAGTCCCTGGACCCCATTTCCAGACACAATTTTTACAATCTGTAATATCCAGTAATTTGATGGTGTGGACCCCTCGTTGGACAAACAAGGATTTCTTTTGATGATTCTGAGATTTCTTGTTTATCCTTTGTCAAGTTGCATGTTGTTAGTGAGGGGAGGCACACGCTCGCTTCCTTGAACTCTCGTTTTTAGGAGACGAACGGGTTATTAGTAGTCATTCTTGTCGTTTATAATTGTAAGAGAATGACTTGTTTAACTGCTGACATGGTGTAACGAGTGAGACGCTATTTAGTTCATTAGAATGAACAGAAGTTAATGGTAAAAAGGAGCTCCGGTCTCCACGTTACAAAATACAGAGAACTCGGTCGGTAAACGTACACAAGACTGAAGGTGTGTTAATCTTCGTATTAGAAATATTCATTAGAATGATATATTGAGAACACTGCACATACTAGACTTATGTGATATACGCAACCATACAGCATACATGTAAGATATGAACCTACACACCACACATGTGAATACACACCTGTTCTACACATGTGTAAACTACATATATACACGACATAAGAGTTATCCAGAAAATATACATGAATCACCCCTCCCCCCTCACGATGTACAAATAAGACATACATCTACACAACAAACATGGGTTATACATCTTCACAACAAACATGGGTTATACATCTTCACAACAAACATGGGTTATACATCTTCAACAAACATGGGTTATACATCTTCACAACAAACATGGGTTATACATCTACACAACATGGGTTATACATCTCACAACAAACATGGGTTATCATCTACACAACAAACATGGTTATACATCTACACAACAAACATGGGTTATACATCTCACAACAAACATGGGTTATACATCTACAAACAAACATGGGTTATACATCTACACAACAAACATGGGTTATACATCTCACAACAAACATGGGTTATACATCTACACAACAAACATGGGTTATACATCTACACAACAAACATGGGTTATACATCTAACAACAAACATGGTTATACATCTACACAACAAACATGGGTTATACATCTTCAAAAAAACATGGGTTATACATCTTCACACAAACATGGGTTATACATCTTCACAACAAACATGGGTTATACATCTACACAACAAACATGGGTTATACATCTACACAACAAACATGGGTTATACATCTACACAACAAACATGGGTTATACATCTACACAACAAACATGGGTTATACATCTACACAACAAACATGGGTTATACATCTTCAAAAAAACATGGGTTATACATCTTCACAACAAACATGGGTTATACATCTTCACAACAAACATGGGTTATACATCTACACAACAAACATGGGTTATACATCTACACAACAAACATGGGTTATACATCTACACAACAAACATGGGTTATACATCTTCAAAAAAACATCATCGATCTGAAGTTTTAAGATTTACAACACTAAGATCTCTCAGCACTTCTAACTACAAGGCAAATTCTGTAGGGTCGTACACTCAAGCCAAGTGAGGGAGTTAATAGGGAAGGAGAGAGAGAGAGAGAAAGAGTAGAGATGGAAGAGTGGAGGTAGATGTCAGGTTGATAGATAACCTCGTAAAGTATTCACAACAAATGCCATGTCTTCAGTGACGTCCACCGACATATTTACTCTGGGTTCAACTACGTCGTTTCTTGTTTGTTTACACATGATCAGTACAGCCTTTCCTGTCTTATTTACCAGTAAACTTTTGCCTTTACCTGCCCGTGTGTCTGTCAGACAACTACCAGCCATGTGGCTGAGTCCGCTGTCATGTGGCTGTCAGACACCTACCAGCCATGTGGTTGTGAATCAACTAGCAGCCATGTGGCTGTGGTCTCTTGGATCCACGTATCTGTGAGGCAACTTGCAGCCATGTGGCTGTGAATCAACTAGCAGCCATGTGGCTGATTTACACTGATAATAAAGATTGATGTTGAAGTTCAAAGTTTTCAATACCTCGCTGCAAAATATTGGTCCCGAACTTTTAATAATGATCCTGGTCAATGACCGTCGAGACTTTTTTCTGGGCTTCCAGGTAAAGTTTCCTGTGGAGGAAATTACATTCGCAGGTTTCTTTTATCCGCTGCAGATGAAGGAGCCTTCATGTCTTGAGATAATTTTCATGTTATTACCTTCCAAAAGCGAGTTTGTAAACATTATTACGGACATGTTTGTCATCTGCGGGAGTAACTGAAGAAATAAGAGAGTTTTTGGCCAGTTTTGGACTTTTGTTGGGGTGAGGGTGTTAACGAGGCTAGCTACCGAATTTGAGGATACATACTAGGCCCTAGGCCATTTCCTTATACATATGCACTTGCGCTACCGTCCACAGGATGGATATGGGATGCACAGTAAACTAGCCACTGCTAGTTTACACCTACACCACCTGTCAGTCTATATAAATATGTTACACCACCTGTCAGTCTATATAAATACGTTACACCACCTGTCAGTTTATATAAATACCGTACACCACCTATCAGTCTACGTAAACACCCTACACCACCTGTAAGTCTATATAAATACGTTACACCACCTGTCAGTCTGGTAAGTTATTAATATATCACTAAAGATTATTTGCTGCCGTACTGATCCACACGAGGATTCTGCTTGACATCTTTGATCAACTCAATATTTTCTCTTGCTGCTCCTTCCTCAAGTGTTTCACCAAATTCTCCTTGACGTCTTTCCCAACACGGTATAAATGTTAGGAACATTGACCTGTAATTTAGAGCCTTCCGGCTATCACCTTTTGGAAAGGACCAGTACCCTGTCGACTGTTTTCCAGCTATCAGTTAGTTTCCCTGTCTTGGATGACTTGTATATCAACACAAAATAGCTGGATAAGGGATTCAATACCTTTATTTACACAGGATGGTATCCAAGATTGGGTCACAGTCTTTGAAATATCCAGTTATATTATGTTTGGCAATATAATATAGTATATATATATATATATATATATATATATATATATTCTTCTTAAGATAGCTATAACTTTTGAATACACATACATTCAGCGATCTACCCGTTTCCTTTTATTTCCTCCTCTCTCTCTCTCTCTCTCTCTCTCTCTCTCTCTCTCTCTGCATTCCCTCTCTTCCCTCCCTTTCTCCCTCCTTCAAGGCCTGGCTATCAATACGGTGCCTTCCTACCAACTTCGTTACCTCCCAGCCAACCTCGTTGCCTCCCAGCCGACCCCCTTCCTACCTTCTACAGCAAACAAAACTACAAGAGTGACATACACACCTTTCTCTTATACGTTGTAGACGAGGTGATCGGTAACATTACTTATTATTTTTAATGATTGGTGATTACAGGGATCTCCTTATCCACGTATGAAATAAAAGTTGAAAGTTCGCTCATTAGGAGACAAAGGTCGCTCACTAGACGACAGAGACGACCAGCCTTTGTCGTTCTCGATGCTCCGGCCTTGACCTGTCAGTTTTGTCTTTTGATCCATGTTTTCCCAAAAATAATAATATCTTGATGTCATTAGGTAGTAATCAGCTTACCTGACGCGTTCCATTACTGGTGAAATTTTTTAAGTGGTAACATTTGTTTACTTAATGTGAGAATGATTTTAAGTTGTGTTATGTAGACCTGACCCTTTAGTAGACAGGAATTCCTTGATGTGACCAGCAGTTGTGGACAGTAAGGAGGCCTTGATTTAACCAGGAAATCTGGGAAGTTGGAAGTCCTTCAAGTGATGCGAAACTCTGGACAGTAGGGAGTTCCTGACGCAACCGGCAGCTCTCGCATCTAGTTTAACGTACATTTAGATGAAGCTAATCTGTGTTGAAGCTGCCGCATGAGAGTGACGGTGGTATGTTTGATGAGCCCCGTAGTGAATGAGGCAGTAATAACCTATGATGGTACTGTGTACCTTACAGCTGCAATATTCAACACTGAATGCTGCTGTACTGGTGATATATACTCAACAAACAGGACATTTAAAGTCTGAATGCTGCTGTACTGGTGATATATACTCTACAAACAGGACATTAAAGTCTGAATGATGCTGTACTGGTGATATATACTCAACAAACAGGACATTAAAGTCTGAATGATGCTGTACTGGTGATATATACTGTACAAACAGGCATTAAAGGTTCTGAATGGATGGCTGTTACTGGGTGACATATACTCAACAAACAGGACTTTTAAAGTCTGAATGATGCTGTACTGGTGATATATACTCAACAAACAGGACTTTTAAAGTCTGAATGATGCTGTACTGGTGATATATACTCAACAAACAGGACATTTAAAGTCTGAATGATGCTGTACTGGTGATATATACTCAACAAACAGGACTTTTAAAGTCTGAATGATGCTGTACTGGTGATATATACTCTCAGGGATAATTCTAAAGTCTGACTGAGAGGACAGACGAAGTTTGGTAAGCTGACGGAAGAGCTGAACTTTAGAAGTATTAGTGTGCATTAATTTGAATACATTGTGAACAACAGGTTGTGGACAAAGACGTAAGTTCACGAATATTAGCTTGATAACATGAGTCAGAAAACAGAGGAGGGAAGTTTGAGTCCTTGAAGTGAAGGGTGGAGGTGTGAGACCTTGAAGTGAAGGGTGGGGGTGTCAGACCTTGAAGTGAAGGGTGGAAGTCTGAGACCTTGAAGTGAAGGGTGGAAGTCTGAGACCTTGAAGTGAAGGGTGGGGGTCTGAGACCTTGAAGTGAAGGGTGGAAGTCTGAGACCTTGAAGTGAAGGGTGGAGGTCTGAGACCTTGAAGTGAAGGGTGGAAGTCTGAGACCTTGAAGTGAAGGGTGGGGGTCTGAGACCTTGAAGGGTGGAAGTAATATTCAGAAGTTGAACTGGTCCATGCTGAACTATTATCAGTTCTTGTGTTACGCTCTCTCTAGTTTCGTTTCAAGACTGACCGAAACATTAACTTGTAATTCTTCTTCTTTCAATAAAGCGGACGTATCCCACCAAGGCGGGGTGGCCCACTGGGGCGGGGTGGCCCACCGAGGCGGGGTGGCCCACCGAGGCGGGGTGGCCCACCGAGGCGGGGTGGCCCACCGAGGCGAGGTGGCCCAAAAAGAAAAACAAAAGTTTTTCTTTTTAACTTTAGTAATATATACAGGAGAAGTGGTTACGCATGGCTTACGGAGGAAGAATTCTGTTCCACTTCCCCATGGAGATAAGAGGAAATAAGAACAAGAACTAGTAAGAAAATAGAAGAAAACCCAGAGGGGTGTATATATATATGCTTGTACATGAATGTGTAGTGTGACTTAAGTGTAAGTAGAAGTAGCAAGATGTACCTGAAATCTTGCATGTTTATGAGACAGAAAAAAAGACACCAGCAATCCTACCATCATGTAAAACAATTTTTCTTGTAATTAACTAGGAATAAAAACTAATCAACTGGATATCAATAAGAAATAACGGAAGATTACATTCTCTTTCTCACTGACTCTCTGGTGTTGACCTTTTTTCCACTGAGATCACTCTTTAAATCGTTTTTTCAACTCCCCTCAGACTTTCTTATTGTTCCTCCTGAGTCCTCATATTTCTCCCCTCACTCTTATTGCTTCGGTCTTTTACAGTCTCGTCTTCCCTCTGATGTGTCTGGGGAGCACTTTCACTTCAGACTTGGTCTCTGCTGCTTCGTCAGCCTCCAATTTAACTCAGCGTCTCTACTAATCATTGCCTTTTCTTTTCTGTCTCTTTTCACATTCCTGTTTTCTTCTGTTCTTCGCTTTCTAGGTTTACCATATGCTCTTGCACTTTTAGTTTCTTCCTCTCTATTTGTGTACTCGAACCGCGGGTTCTCTTTGTGCTTTTCATCTTCTCTTTTTCTTGTGGGTATGAAATTCTCCTCTGCCTACCGGTGCTGTTTTCCTGTTAGGTACTCCATCATATCATTTGTTGACCCTTCTTTCAGCTTCCTTCCTCACAGCTCTGCATTCAGGAATTCTATCATCCCATTCAACGTTTCCTCTTCTGAAATCTGGTTTTCCCTCCTTCCCCTGCTACTCTTCTCTCAGTGTTTACTTCGAGAACATATTCGGAATTCACTAGTGCGTCTTCTCTATCACAGAGCGGCCTCTTACAGTCTCTATAAACTATATCAGTTGCACTGATTGTAAATCCTGATTCCAGTCTTTCTGACTCTTCTCCTTTCCCTCTTGTTGTGTCCCTAACTTGTTGACGCATTAGGTGTTCCATTTTCACTTTCATTATCTTAGCCTGTCATGTTTCTCGTCTCATTTATGGTTTTGCAATTCTATTAGTTTGTTCTTTATTTTTAAACCTACTGTGATTATTATCCATGGTCTGGCTACATGGGGAATCTCCTGCTGCTATTGATGTAATGTCAGTTATTGCCTTGTTGTTGTTTTTGTACTCCTGTCTTGGTATCCTGCTATTTTGTGGCGGGTTGTAGATCAGTGTTTCTACTGGGTCCCCCAGTATTAATTCTGCCCTCTACATAGTTACTGACTCATTTCTGTTTATCATTCTCAACTCTACAAAACTCCACTGGTGTGTGTGTGTGTGTGTTTAAATAAGAGGTACAAGGTAAGGACCATACATTCAGACACTGCCCTGGGTTAGGGAAGCTCGCATCAGTTCCCATGTTGGGAAGGACTTAGCCCCGTCCAATATCTTAAAGTAAGAGGATCTGATACGCCGTGGCGTAGCACAGCGTTATGTGAGGATTTACTCTTGTGGTTGTGATATTGGGATTTGTCTGAGGAATACCAAAGTAGAACGCCGCATTGGCTTGTCTTGTGATATTGATTTCCCAGTTGGTTTCTGAATTTAGGTTTTTTTTTTTTGTGCTTTCTAGCGTCATATAAATATGAAATTTATGATACTGGTATTTATCATGCAGTTAATGCGATTATAATTTAACATGCACTGGTTTCAAACACGGGTCACCAACCCTGATGTCCGAGTGAGCAACAATAAGTCAAAACATTTGTAAATGGGTCACACTCCTAAAATATTTATATGGTTATGCAAATTCTGTCAGAAACAAAAACCCTCTTGAGATCTTGATAAAGGGAATTCTTCGTAGCTTGCCTAAATAGGCTTGACTTACATCCACTAGTGGACTTTTTTCGCTGGTGACTCCGCCTACAACTGCTTCACCTCACCCTTCTTTCTTATCAACATTGATGGACTGAACGCATCCACTACAGGCTGAGGGACTGATCCCCTCAAACTCTTCTGCTTCTATCATTCATCTCTGTGTTGGACTGAAGAAGCCACTGGCTGGCGAAACGTTTCTACAGTAAAGACGCCCATATGTTCCACAAGTGTCACATTTATCATCATACTCTGAGCTGACTTAAAAATTTCCTGAATTGCTGAAACGAGAGTCTGAACTTTTGAAACTTGATGGAATCGTCCTCTGAACTGCTGAAATAAGACTTTGAAATGCTGAAACGTTACTCTGAAATCTTTGAGTGAGATAATCATAGGGTAGAACGAGATTCTGAATTGCTCGAGCGAGACACTAAACTGAGCGAGATACTGGAACGAGACTGAACTCCTGGAACGAGACTGAACTCCTGGAACAAGCTTCATCTCGCTGGAACGAGACTGAAGTTCTGGAAAGTCTCAGAAGATCAGAAACAAAACATTTAACTGCAGGAACCAGACTTTTAATTGTTGAAACAAGAGAGTTAAAGGCTAGAAGGTGAGTGAGAATTACTGGAACAAGACTGTGAACCACTGCTGGAGTACATGAATTAATAAAGCTTTCACATGGAGTACCAGCTACCCTATACCTGGAGGGTTTTCCGGGGGTCAGCGCCCCCGCGGCCCCTAAAGGAGGTCGAACGAAGAGCTTCGTACAAAGATGTTATCAATCATTGAGCGAAAATATTATTGTATGCCATTGAAAAATTCTTGAAATTCCAGGGTAAGTCTTGGTACAGGCAAAGAGCTCTTTATCCACGGGAATGGGGCTACCTTCCCTTTTACTCGATCGAACGTTGTTCCATCCCACTCCCCGGACGGGTTTAGTGCAACTCCATCCATAAAAAAAAACTTCAGATGGCTATATTCACAATTTAATTATATCCTCGTCATCCTAACAGGATCTTATTTATAACGACGACGTAAAACATCGTCGTTAATGAAACGTTTATTGCGTCAGAGACGAGGGAGAATAAATATTTTCTTGATTATTAAGCTAAAACACAGCTCGTTATTTATAAGTTATTTTATGAGCAATAAATGGACGAAATAAAATATTTGAAATTAATATATGTATGGGGTGCCTACTCTGACGTAGGGTGGTGCCTACTCTGAGGTAGGGTGGTGCCTACTCTGACGTAGGGTGGTGCCTACTCTGAGGTAGGGTGGTGCCTACTCTGACGTAGGGTGGTGCCTACTCTGAGGTAGGGTGGTGCCTACTCTGAGGTAGGGTGGTGCCTACTCTGACGTAGGGTGGTGCCTACTCTGAGGTAGGGTGGTGCCTACTCTGAGGTAGGGTGGTGCCTACTCTGAGGTAGGGTGGTGCCTACTCTGAGGTAGGGTGGTGCCTACTCTGAGGTAGGGTGGTGCCTACTCTGAGGTAGGGTGGTGCCTACTCTGAGGTAGGATGGTGCCTACTCTGACGTAGGGTGGAGCCTACTCTGAGGTAGGGTGGTGCCTACCTGACGAGGTGGCCACGGTAGGGTGGTGCCTACTCTGAGGTAGGGTGGTGCCTACTCTGACGTAGGGCCACCTGAGAGGTGGTGCCTACTCTGAGGTAGGGTGGTGCCTACTCTGAGGTAGGGTGGTGCCTACTCTGACGTAGGGTGGTGCCTACTCTGAGGTAGGGTGGTGCCTACCTGAGGTAGGGTGGTGCCTACTCTGAGGTAGGGTGGTGCCTACCTGAGGTAGGGTGGTGCCTCACTCTGAGGTAGGGTGGTGCCTACCTGAGGTAGGGTGGTGCCTACCTGAGGTAGGGTGGTGCCTACCTGAGGTAGGGTGGTGCCTACCTGAGGTAGGGTGGTACCTACCTGAGGTAGGGTGGTGCCTACCTGAGGTAGGGTGGTGCCTACCTGAGGTAGGGTGGTGCCTACCTGAGGTAGGGTGGTGCCTACTCTGAGGTAGGGTGGGTGCCTACTCTGAGGTAGGGTGGACCTACCTGCGGTAGGGAGGTGCCTACCTGAGGTAGGGTGGTGCCTACTCTGAGGTAGGGTGGTGCCTACTCTGAGGTAGGGTGGTGCCTACTCTGAGGTAGGGTGGTGCCTACTCTGAGGTAGGGTGGTACCTACTCTGCGGTAGGGAGGTGCCTACTCTGAGGTAGGGTGGTGCCTACTCTGAGGTAGAGTGGTGCCTACTCTGAGGTAGGGTGGTACCTACTCTGAGGTAGGGTGGTGCCTACTCTGAGGTAGGGTGGTGCCTACTCTGACGTAGGGTGGTGCCTACTCTGACGTAGGGTGGTGCCTACTCTGAGGTAGGGTGGTGCCTACTCTGAGGTAGGGTGGTGCCTACTCTGACGTAAGTGGTGCCTACTCTGACGTAGGGTGGTGCCTACTCTGAGGTAGGGTGGTGCCTACCTGAGGTAGGGTGGTGCCTACCTGACGTAGGGTGGTGCCTACTCTGAGGTAGGGTGGTGCCTACTCTGACGTAGGGTGGTGCCTACCTGAGGTAGGGTGGTGCCTACTCTGAGGTAGGGTGGTGCCTACTCTGACGTAGGGTGGTGCCTACTCTGACGTAGGGTGGTGCCTACTCTGAGGTAGGGTGGTGCCTACTCTGAGGTAGGGTGGTGCCTACTCTGAGGTAGGGTGGTGCCTACTCTGAGGTAGGGTGGTGCCCACTCTGAGGTAGGGTTTTGCCTACTCTGAGGTAGGGTGGTACCTACTCTGAGGTAGGGTGGTGCCTACTCTGAGGTAGGGTGGTGCCTACTCTGACGTAGGGTGGTGCCTACTCTGAGGTAGAGTGGTGCCTACTCTGAGGTAGAGTGGTGCCTACTCTGAGGTAGGGTGGTACCTACTCTGACGTAGGGTGGTGCCTACTCTGAGGTAGAGTGGTGCCTACTCTGAGGTAGGGTGGTGCCTACCTGAGGTAGGGTGGTGCCTACTCTGAGGTAGGGTGGTGCCTACTCTCAGGTAGGGTGGCACCTACCTGAGGTAGGGTGGTGCCTACTCTGAGGTAGGGTGGTACCTACTCTGAGGTAGGGTGGTGCCTACTCTGAGGTAGGGTGGTGCCTACTCTGAGGTAGGGTGGTGCCTACTCTGAGGTAGGGTGGTGCCTACTCTGAGGTAGGGTGGTACCTACTCTGAGGTAGGGTGGTACCTACTCTGACGTAGCGTGGTGCCTACTCTGAGGTAGGGTGGTGGCTACTCTGAGGTAGGGTGGTGCCTACTCTGAGGTAGGGTGGTACCTACTCTGAGGTAGGGTGGTGCCTACTCTGAGGTAGGGTGGTGCCTACTCTGAGGTAGGGTGATACCTACTCTGAGGTAGGGTGGTGCCTACTCTGAGGTAGGATGGTGCCTACTCTGAGGTAGGGTGGAGCCTACTCTGAGGTAGGGTGATGCCTACTCTGAGGTAGGGTTGTACCTACTCTGAGGTAGGGTGGTACCTACTCTGCGGTAGGGAGGTGCCTACTCTGAGGTAGGGAGGTGCCTACTCTGAGGTAGGGTGGTGCCTACTCTGCGGTAGGGAGGTGCCTACTCTGAGGTAGAGTGGTGCCTACTCTGAGGTAGGGTGGAGCCTACTCTGCGGTAGGGAGGTGCCTACTATGAGGTAGGGAGGAGCTTACTGTGCAGTAGGGAGGAAGGATGAGCCTACTTTTAAGATGATAGGCTCATGGGAGATACCGATTTTTCAAAAGTGGTTCATGTTAGTTTCCTCACTGTCTGACTCTGATATACATTACCAGCATTTAAACCCTGCAGAAGTATTTCTACGAGTTCCACATAGCCAGTAAGTGTTGCTTTTGGTGTGTATTTCTACGACTGGGATTTAGTTCTGGGATAGATCCCACAAGACTGAGGAATACTATTTGCCTCATTCCTGTACGTAAATGGTATACAGCACCGACAAGATTATATTAGACACATGTTCAACATCTGGGTATCTTTAGTGTAGACGGTTCACCATCCAGTGGCTTCATCAATACAAATTCAAGGACATAACTGAAGACAGTAGAAATATGTATACAAAAGACGAGGTAATCCGTCCCTCAATCTTGGGATTTGTGAAGACCACCAACTCCAAGGCTGAGGGTCTGATTGCCTCATCCTTTGTATATAGTTCTACAGTCTTCCCATTATGTCCTTAAATTTGTATTGATAAAGCCACTGGATGGCGAAACGTCTACAATAAAGATACCCAGATGTTGCACATGTCTCCAATTGGCTTCACCCTTGTGGAGATATCAACCACTTTTATGGAGGTTTCTTTCTATTTATTGTCTCTCGTTCGATCATAGGCTGACAGCATCCTCCATCTCATGTCATCTTCTGCCACACTGTTCGTGTTCATGAATTGTGTTTTTGTATACTGATATCAGTGTGAAATGACACAATATATGAACAACAACTATGTGAAAGAGGATGACATGACCTATATATTCTTTCCTTACTGAAGATGGTCACAATTATTGCTACAAACCTGACTGGCAAAACTCTAATAACATACATGTAAACAAAACACGGGGAAAAAAATAGTAAATATTTAAGTTTAGTAAATATAGTATAAGCACAGGGGAGTTGAATGATAGCTCAAGGCAACTCCCCCTGTGGTTATTTTGCATATTTTATCGCTCGTTCGCGATTATTTAATACTGTAAAATGTGAAGCATTTTGCCCATAAGTTCGTCTTCATTTACATGGAATTAGTTAGACCAATGTTATTGAGTGATTTTCTAATTACTATATACAGCTTACTTAGAAAGTGGAGATGGAGCTTTGAAGACTTCTTATAGTTACTGTATTCAACTAACTCAGAGTTTAGAAGACTTTTTGTAGTTACTGTATTCAACTAACTCAGAGTTTAGAAGACGTCTTGTAGTTACTGTATTCAACTAACTCAGAGTTTAGAAGACGTCGTGTAGTTACTGTATTCAACTAACTCAGAGTTTAGAAGATGTCGTGTAGTTACTATATTCAACTAACTCATAGTTTAGAAGATGTCGTGTAGTTACTGTATTCAACTAACTCAGAGTTTAGAAGATGTCGTGTAGTTACTGTATTCAACTAACTCAGAGTTTAGAAGACGTCGTGTAGTTACTGTATTCAACTAACTCAGAATTTAGAAGACGTTTCGGTCCGTCGTGGATTTTCCTCTTGTCGATGTGACATTGAATTTTCAGAACCTGGCGGTTCTGAAAATGGTGTCATTCCTAGTCATTCTTATTCCAGTGTCATTCTCTTTTTCTTTTCCTATTAACTGGTGGTATGGAGAAGGGCGAAGGAACTGTAGAAACTGGGACTGTAATGGAGTAAGAAGCATTTGGAGAGAGAGAGAGAGAGAGAGGAGAGAGAGAGAGAGAGAGAGAGAGAGAGAGAGAGAGAGAGAGAGAGAGAGAGAGAGAGAGATCCTGATAATAGTCCAGGACGGACCGAAACACTGTCTAAATCTACCCCACTAAGTTCTGGGTTTCTTGTATATTGTTGTAGCCAAAATATTGCAACTTTAAAATTCCTTAAAGCATATAAAATAATCTTTGAACATTTTATGGTCCAGTGTTTCCTCTAGAAATATTATACATAGCAAAGAAATTATTTTGGTGTTTTAAATGACGAGAATATGATGAGGTTCAACTAGGTAGAAATTTAAAACGTTAGTTCTTGCCATTATAAAAATGGCGAGTCATTCAGTTTAACATTACAGAAAATTGTGACGTACGGTACAGGAAATATAAATGAAATAAAGTTTGCAATGTGCTCAAAGTTATTTCAACTATGTTTGTGATTAATAATAATAATAATAATAATAATAATAATAATAATAATAATAATAATAATATTTCAAAATGTCAGCATAAATATTGAAGACTCCGACCATGGTAATAATTATATAAAAAAAACAATAAAAACAAAATTTAATGTGAATACCGGAAAAAAACATAATTTTTATTGTCTCAACCTTCATTTTGAACATTACTTGACAAGAAACTCTTTTGAAAACCTTACTCCGTATTTTATTGATAATAAAGTTAAGTTTTGCGGTAACTCTTATATTCTTAAAGAATAACATTTTCTTAGTATAAACTTTAATTTATTTCCTAATAACTTTCTCAGATAAAAATGGTTTTTCATTAAAGATAATCTCACAAGAGTATTAAACTAATTTACCCTCACATAATAATTACAGTAACCATTAGCTCAAATACACTATATATATATATATATATATATATATATATATATATATATATATATATATATATATATATATATATATATATATATAAAACTGTTCGTAATAGTCTTTCCTATTCCTAACACATGGATAATTTCCACCTGGACAGGACTGCCTAAAAAAAAAAAAAAACATTTACCATTACTCACTACGTAGTTGTTTTTCGAGAAGGTGTCAGACAGTGTGACCCAGATGACTCACTGATCTAATAATATTTCCCATCATCCTTCACAGACACGGTTATATTATCGAGTAATATCCTCACTAATATTTACCCTTAAGTTACAGGCTTTGCTGAGGAAGTCTCTAATATAAGTCTAATAAATCTTTGAGAATCACAGTAGGTTTAGAAGCATGTAATCCTGAGGCAGAACTTATTTTAATGAAAGCTTAGAATAAATAACTGCAGACAACATCAGGACTGAGGAAATAACATTGGTACAAAATAAGCTTTATGAAAAGCTTTATCGTGACTTGATAAAGCTTTACGCTGAACAAAAATCTTCTCTCAATAAATGGGTGTTCCGCACCGGTGTGTTTGTTCTTCATGAACGTCTGTAGTTCTCCCTCGACTGTAATTTGGTTGCAGAGAACTGCCAGGATAACATTTTGGAGAGGTTGCAAATCGAAGAATATGTTGATTTCTTAATGCAGTTTGTTAACCCTGCTCTCTAAATTAAGTTGTGAGTTGTTCCACAGTCTGCCTGCATGACATAGTGTCACTGCCTGCATGACACCGTGTCACTGGCTGCATGACACCGTGTCACTGCCTGCATGACACAGTGTCACTGCCTGCATGACACCGTGTCACTGCCTGCATGACGCAGTGTCACTGCCTGCATCACACAGTGTCACTGCCTGCATGACACCGTGTCACTGCCTGCATCACACTGTGTCACTGCCTGCTGGGTATAATAGTTTTCATGCTATTGTTCGGGCGCCATAACAATCACCACGTCACTGCCTGTGTGGAAGACATAATTATATAGTCACTGCCTGCTGTGACATAATAATTATAACGCCAGTACTTGCTACTAATGATAAAAATACTTTCACTGCTTAAGGGACTTAATAATTATATTGCCTGCGGGATAATAAAATGATCATATTTAGTAACCTCCTTGTGGAGGGTTCACTTACCCAAGACATTGTCAATGAGAAGGTGAGGGAGAGAGGGAGAGGAGGAAAGGGAGGGAGGAAAGTAAAGAGAGAGAGAATGGAGACATGGGTAAAGAGAGACATAAGGAGGAATAAAGTTATGGGAGGAGAGAAAGAAGGGAGAAGAGAAGATAGAGAGAAAAATAAAAATAAAGAAGGAACGAAAGGTAATGTAAGGAGGAAGAGAAGGGAGGGAATTAGAGAGGGAGGGAGGGTTCTTACACAGGTAAGTTCACCCTCCCTCCCTCTCTTACCCATCCTGGTCTCCTCACGTCTCTCTGAGAAGCTGAGATGTCGCTTTTAGTATTTTCAGTTATTCTGTTGCCATGGTTATCAGTGGCTCCTTTCTCGAGGGAAAATAAATAAATAAATAAATAAATAAATATATATATATACATATATATATATATATATATATATATATATATATATATATATATATATATATATATATATATATATATATATATATATATATATATATATATATATATATATATATATATATATATATCTTCTCCATGGGGAAGTGGAACAGAATTCTTCCTCCGTAAGTCATTCGTGTCGTAAGAGGCGACTAAAATGCCAGGAGCAAGGGGCTAGTAACCCCTTCTCCTGTATATATTACTAAATGTAAAAGGAGAAACTTTCGTTTTTCCTTTTGGGCCACCCTGCCTCGGTGGGCCACCCTACCTCGGTGGGCCACCCTGCCTCGGTGGCCACCCTGCCTCAGTGGGCCACCCTGCCTCGGTGGCCACCCTGCCTCGGTGGGCCACCCTGCCTCGGTGGCCACCCTGCCTCGGTGGGCCACCCTGCCTCGGTGGGCCACCCTGCCTCGGTGGGCCACCCTGCCTCGGTGGCCACCCTGCCTCGGTGGCCACCCTGCCTCGGTGGGAAACTGCCGACGTGTTGAAAGAAAGAATATATATATATATATATATATATATATATATATATATATATATATATATATATAATTATTTATGGAGGAGATGTTGATTCGCAGTTCCTTTAATGATATATATATAATGTATATATAACTGAAGGTTCAGTAATCAGTAATATCAGTCCTGAAGGAATGCAACACAATTGTCCTCAAATATTTGTTAAGTTATACCATGAATTAAGGAAAGATCCTGGACTTCACCTGACGAAACAGACAAAGCAAATGCGATAGTAATTATGGACAAGGTATAGATTATAGTGGAAAAATGAACATGTTATTAGAAGACAGGGGAACTTACGTGGCCCTTAAGAGGATGATACACTTGTAAAACATTTGTTTTTCACTGTACTATACTGAAGAAGTCACTGGGTGGCTGAGTGTTTCCTCAGTCAAGATTCCTGAATGTTTGTTGCACAAGCGACCACAAGTTAAGAGGATGATTGTGAACTCTAGCATGATGAAAGAGCTTTGTTGGTGTCGACAAGCCTGACACTTCCTTTCTACTCTTTAACTCTTTTCAAAGAAAAGAGCTGGTAGCTTCACCAAAGTATTGGTGAAGACAAACGAAGCAGGAAATGGAACTAGACTACTGTAAAGGGCGGAAAACAAGTGTGATATCCAAGGGGCTGGAGGGTGTTATCTTTCAGAAGATTGGAAATATAGCGAAGACAAAGAACAGGAGGTATCACAGGCGAAGAATACCGTCCATTTAGCATGAGAGTAGGGACAGTTTACGAAAACAGGAAGATAGCCAAGGCGAGAGAACCATCTGCAAAGAGTGGAAATTTCGGAGTCCTGAAAGTGAAAGGGGGGGGGGGGGTCACTTTCTCCAGGGTATGGAGAAAGGGACAAAAAAGTACACTTTTCATGACATTGGGGGCATGGCAAAGAAAGTATGCATGCCAATGGACCTTCTCTGCCTTTTTTCTCTCGCTCAGTTCTGCCTTGACAATGGTTTTCCACGAACCAAACCTTCACCAGTTTACTCTAAGTGCGGGTTATATGTATGAACTATATTACGTAAGAACATAATGACTAATATCAATTATCCTCCACCTTCTTATCACTCAAATTCAATATGTAACTTTTAAGTATCCACTTTAGGTAAACATTTAGGCTCTCAAAATGATTTTTATATTACCTCCAATAAGAAATTTATCGTGTGCGAGAGTATGACGTAGATAACTTTAACTTCTTGTGTAATATTGTAGCCTCATACTGTGTGTGTTCCATCAGTGTAACTATCATATATAATATTGTAGCCTCATACTGCGTGTGTTCCATCAGTGTAACTATCATATATAATATTGTAGCCTCATACTGCGTGTGTTCTATCAGTGTAACTATCATGTATAATATTGTAGCCTCATACTGCGTGTGTTCCATCAGTGTAACTATCATGTATAATATTGTAGCCTCATACTGCGTGTGTTCTATCAGTGTAACTATCATGTATAATATTGTAGCCTCATACTGCGTGTGTTCTATCAGTGTAACTATCATGTATAATATTGTAGCCTCATACTGCGTGTGTTCCATCAGTGTAACTATCATATATAATATTGTAGCCTCATACTGCGTGTGTTCTATCAGTGTAACTATCATGTATAATATTGTAGCCTCATACTGTGTGTGTTCCATCAGTGTAACTATCATATATAATATTGTAGCCTAATACTGCGTGTGTTCCATCAGTGTAACTATCATATATAATATTGTAGCCTCATACTGCGTGTGTTCCATCAGTGTAACTATCATATATAATATTGTAGCCTCATATTGCGTGTGTTCCATCAGTGTAACTATCATATATAATATTGTAGCCTCATACTGCGTGTGTTCCATCAGTGTAACTATCATGTATAATATTGTAGCCTCATACTGCGTGTGTTCCATCAGTGTAACTATCATATATAATATTGTAGCCTCATACTGCGTGTGTTCCATCAGTGTAACTATCATATAAAATAGTGTAGCCTCATACTGCGTGTGTTCCATCAGTGTAACTATCATATATAATATTGTAGCCTCATACTGCGTGTGTTCCATCAGTGTAACTATCATATATAATATTGTATCCTCATACTGCTTGTGTTCCATCAGTGTAACTATCATATATATTATTGTAGCCTCATACTGCGTGTGTTCCATCAGTGTAACTATCATATATAATATTGTAGCCTCATACTGCGTGTGTTCCATCAGTGTAACTATCATATAAAATAGTGTAGTCTCACATTTCTAGTGTTTTTACAACGTAACTTTCGCATAGAATAAGGTAGCCGCACACTGGTAGTGTTCCTACAATGTAACTATTATTTAGAATAGGGTAACATCAACCTGAGGGTGTTCTCACAATGTAAATAAAAATAATCACCTTAGTAATCATACACTGCTTCTCCTCGCCCTGACAGCCTCCTCCTGTCTCTTGTCTTCCTCATTTTCCTTCTCTTCCGCCTCATCCCCTGCTGCTGCTGATGATCTCCCAGCTCACCTTACGCTAGGGCTTAGCAGCACATAGTTTGGAAGAGTTGGTGTGAGGAAGAAAGGCGAGAATAATGAGGAGGTTGGCAACCGTCAGGTCGAGTACTTGTGGGTCGAGCCATGGGGCGGCGCTGGGCTTGCCTCAGCACCAGAGCTCGCTCAGCAGCGCCAGTAAGCACACGTCGAGCGCCCACACCGCCTCCTTACCCGCTCACTATCACACACAGGTGTACCGCGGCGTCGCGTGCGGGGCGTTCCACGCCTTCTACAGGTGTATCGCGACACGCATAAGGTTTCGCGCCGCGTATAGGTGACTCACGGCGAGCAAAAAGGTGTTTCGCGCTACGCGTAGGTGCTCCACGGCAAGCATAGGTGCTGTACGCATTGGTATACCTTGCGCCACTGAGGTATACTGCCCGTCCACACGTGTACCACCGCTCGGGATTACGTATATTTACACGTGGTTTCCACGCCTCGCCATGCACTCTACCTGACGTGAGTAAAACCATAAGTGTATAATAACGAGGAACTGTCTCCACGAAGGATTAATAAGACAAGCTGGTAATGCTGGTAACGTAACAATTTCTAGCCCCAGACTAGGCCTATAACCCCTCAGCTCTCACCTAGGTCTATGGTAGGAAGGCCTATCTGGCCTCTGGTTCTAAAAGAATTTAGTGTTATTAGATAGATTGAGTGATGTGTGATATTGGTGGCCATGTTCTGGTTGTTGTGTTTGTCCCCCGGACAACCAGGTGTGTGGTGAGGGAGGGCACACACACCTGCACCCCCCTCACCAACCCCTGTTACCTCTCATACACACCTTACCCCACTCCATCATTGCACAGCTGTAATTCCCTCACCTGCATCACTCATGGCACCTCTCACTCACACCTGTAACCCCACACCTACACCCCTCAGCCACACCTGTTCCCCCTCCCAGCCATACCTACAACCTTCACCTCACACCTGCTGTCATTACCTACATTACTTCTTACCCACATTTGTTCTGCTCACCCACACCCCTCACCTACACCTACTCACCTCACACCTGCATCCCTCACCCACACCTGTATCCCTCACCCACACCTGAATACCTCACCCACACCTGCATCCCTCACCCATACCTGCATCCTTCACCCGCACCTGCATCCCTCACCCACACCTGCATCCCTCACCCACACCTGCATCCTTCACCCACACCTGCATCCTTCACCCACACCTGCATCCTTCACCCACACCTGCATCCCTCACCCACACCTGCATCCCTCACCCACACCTGTATCCCTCACCCACACCTGAATACCTCACCCACACCTGCATCCCTCACCCATACCTGCATCCTTCACCCGCACCTGCATCCCTCACCCACACCTGCATCCCTCACCCACACCTGCATCCTTCACCCACACCTGCATCCTTCACCCACACCTGCATCCTTCACCCACACCTGCATCCCTCACCCACACCTGCATCCCTCACCCACACCTGCATCCCTCACCCATACCTGCATCCCTCACCCACACCTGCATCCCTCACCCACACCTGCATCCTTCACCCACACCTGCATCCTTCACCCACACCTGCATCCTTCACCCACACCTGCATCCCTCACCCACACCTGCATCCCTCACCCACACCTGCATCCTTCACCCACACCTGCATCCCTCACCCACACCTGCATCCCTCATCCACACCTGCATCCCTCACCCACACCTGCATCCCTCACCCACACCTGCATCCCTCATCCACACCTGCATCCCTCACCCATACCTGCATCCCTCACCCACACCTGCATCCCTCACCCACACCTGCATCCCTCACCCACACCTGCATCCCTCACCCACACCTGCATCCCTCACCCACACCTGCATCCCTCACCCACACTTCACACCCACACCTGCATCCCTCACCCACACCTGCATCCCTCACCCACACCTGCATCCCTCACCCACACCTGCATCCCTCACCCACACCTGCATCCTTCACCCACACCTGCATCCCTCACCCACACCTGCATCCCTCACCCACACCTGCATCCTTCACCCACACCTGCATCCCTCACCCACACCTGCATCCCTCATCCACACCTGCATCCCTCACCCACACCTGCATCCCTCACCCACACCTGCATCCCTCATCCACACCTGCATCCCTCACCCATACCTGCATCCCTCACCCACACCTGCATCCCTCACCCACACCTGCATCCCTCACCCACACCTGCATCCCTCACCCACACCTGCATCCCTCACCCACACCTGCATCCCTCACCCACACCTGCATCCCTCACCCACACTTCACACCCACACCTGCGCCTTTTACCCCACCTACACCTATCACACTTGTGCACACCTCGCCCAAACCTACTCACCTTCTAATGTACACCTCACCCACACCTGTACACTCACCCACACCTGCCTATGTAGGTTCCAGTTTAATCTTGTGGCAGAAATTCGAAAAATTAATTCTGCCTTCATTTGATAATTTCTGAATGCAGCATTGGATCAGCATCTGCCCTTCCATGCTGAGATCCTAAGAGGCTTCAGACTTAATGTGCTTGTGTATTTTAGGATATTTCTCTCTTTGAATTAGATTTGGCTGTGTATGTGTTCATTTTCCATATTAATTAAAGAAATGGTAATATTAATTTCCAAGTGATGACTTATGAATACCTTTTCTGACTACCTTCTAATCTTCAACTTCAATATTTTAATATATTATCAATTTATGCCGCACTCTGCACTATTCCAACCGCGTGCATTGGCCGCCAGCGATCATGCAGTACTGGCCCTCGAGAATGACACGTAGAGTGTGTGAGAAGACAAAACTATGCATGGATGAGGGATTTCCTGGATACAGTGCAGTAGTAGAGAGAATTGGAAGGAAAGACAGTGATTGAGGAGATGGAATACGTAGCTGGAAAGTGCTGGAAGGCAGAGGAGAACTTCATACCCAGAAGAACAATGGGAAATAGCAGAGATAAAGATAACCCCAGGTTCAACCAGAGATGCGGGGAAGTATAGGGAAGAAGCATAAGGGCGTGGAAAAACTGCAGGAAGCGAAGGACAGACTCGAAAGAGACGTGAGCAGAATAGGCAGATATAAATATGCAAGGATGAGAAGAGAAGCTAAGTGACAATTCAAGATCGACCTAGACACATAGACCAAATCTGACCCAAAACCTCTCGACCTTCGCATCAGAAGAAAGATCACAGTAAAAGGTCAGGTGTTTTAACTTAAGCAGGAAAAATGAGACCTCACGAAAAGTATCAAGGAAGTCTTAAAAGTGCTGAAGAAACAATTTAAAGAAAAAAAAGGCGTGATGCTAGAAAAGTTCGGGAAAAAAGTCTACACCACCAAAACAAAACAAAAATGGAGTTGGACGCATCAGAGGCAGCGAGATCCAACATGGATTCTGCCGGAGAGAGTGGAAGCATCGTCTGAACCATATCACTAGAGGCTTACATCAACCGAATAACCTCTGAAACCAATGCTCGTCTGGTAAATAAAAGCAGCATTCAGGAATCTCAACAAAGAATCATTCCTGGCTCTTTATACAACACATGACAGAAGCCTTGCTGTAGTATGCAGCACCATCATGAAGAAGCATGTGAAAAAACTGGAGAAAGTACTGAATTATGCAATAAGGCTTATTCCTGAGCTAAGGGGAATGAACTATAAGGACCATGGAGGCGTGTCTCCACTATTTATTCTCGTCCAGGTCATTCCACGTCTTTTCCTCTAGCTTACTTCCTTACTTCCTAGCTCTGCCCACCCTATCAAGCCCTGCGAGTATTCTGAATGTTGTTATCTTGTGTCAAGACTTTATAGACTGCAGAATGGCAGGGAATAAGCCATACATGTAATCGACGTGTCTGTGTTTTTATGTCTGTCTGCGTCTTTATGTCTGTTTAGGTGTTTGTGTCTGTGGGATAGCAAAGATTAAAGCTTAATTTAGCATAACACTGTAGAGGCTAAGACAGTGTATAGCTTCAGACATAGAAAACATGGTAACAAGATCATGTCAGTCAGTACGAGGCAGATTCAAGAGCTGAGACAACAACCACTGGCCGATCAATATTCTGACTGATTAGAGACCAGGCAACGAATAGATGACGGAGTATCGAGCCTTCACTACTTTTTGTGTTGGATGACCACACACCAGTTTACTTTAGCCATGCAATACTGACAAACTCGACTATGATACAAATATAGACTAGGAGAGGTAGAGGAAGCTGAGATCCAGAGAGGAGACTTGATCATAGCGTGTTAGATACTCCAAGACACAGATGGAGAGAGTATTTGAGAGGGCAGGAAAGAGGGCCAGCAGCGAAACTAGAAGCTCGACCGAAAATAAAATAAGAAAGAATTCCTTCAGTGTGGGGGGTAGTGAACAAATGGAATGCATTAGGATGGGTGTAGTGAAAGGCAACTCAATATCTGGGGTCAAAGGTAGACTTCAAAGGAAGCAGAAAAGGGCAGGGAGTGGTCTTCACCAGTTACGTGACGAGCAGAGATGTGACCCAAGAGCTAAGTTTCAACATCCAAAAGCCCACCTAGGTGACTACAGTTGTGACTCCCCAAAAATATAATGCATATACAAACTTTCCACATGGTTTAATGCAGAGCTTGTTAGTGAAACTGAGCGTCAGATTAACGTAGACTTTATTATACATCTGTTGTTTTAGTGACCCTTTTGTTATTGTAGTGAATCTTCTATTGTTGCTCTCTTTGTTGTTGTTGTTTTTATGGTGGTTTTTGTTGTTGTTAACCTAATTTTTTACTCTGATGTCTCTCACTAAAGTCAAATGATCCAAAGAAAGAAAAGTTACCCATTATTCCTTCAGTAACTATCTGGCCGTAAGTGCGCGCACTTCACGATTCAGATGGCCCTCCCCGCTGCAACATGGCCCTCCCCGCTGCAACACGTCCATTTCTTCCCGTTGCAACATGTACCCCCCTCCCCCCAAGTGAAAGCTGACAGCTAGAGGGTAAGTGGACACGAAGTCACGCACTTAGGGAACCTTCATTGATGATGTTTCTTTGATCACTTCACGGTGCCAAGACCGATGCGTATTCAATAAAGATATCACACAAGTGTGCATTCCAGTCCATTTTACTCTAATATCAAACCGTACACTGTACCCAGTACACTCAACAAGCTTATCTCCCTATGTTCATTACACTCTCTTATCCCTTTCTCTTCACATAAAGAAATTATTCAGGCATACTGCTTATCTTAGGTACCTTCCCTTTTTGCATGAATATATTTAACAAATACACCAATTTAACATCCCTTTCTTAATCCCTTGTGCCCTAGTTTATTTCCTTTTATTCCATCCAATGGTTCATGCGATTCTCTCACAGTCATCTCTGGCTCTTCCTTATTTCCTTCAGATATTATTTCTCCATGCTCCTTTTTCACGAAGTATTCTCTCCATGTTTTCAGTACCTAGTCTTCCTCTTCTCCCGTCTCCCAAGTTTCATTTCTAGCTGGCAAGATCCATTTGCTCCTCAGGTTTTTTCAACATGTTAATCTCTCTCTAAATCAGATTCTTCTTCTCCACAAAATTTGCTAATGCAGTCTTACCTAGTCTGTTATTGGTTCTTCTTCTGCACTCCCACCATTCGTTTTACTTCTTTTTTTCTCTTTATTTACCCTATCATTTATTCATCGTTTTTTTCACATTGTAAAATCTCTCGTATGATAGTGTTGTTCTCCTTTACCTCCCTCTTCATGTCTTTATTCAAACATTCCCTCTTCCCACGTTTCTTCAGCAACACTCATTAACCCTATACCCCTTCTCCCTCCTCATTTTCCGTGTTCATTGTATCCGATCATTTTAATAACGCTTCCTTATATCTTTAAGAGGAGCGACTAACATATCTATCACTTTTAAAACACGCACAACCAACAGTCAACCCGTCAACCATTTACCCACCAATACAGTCTAAAAAACTGCTCTCACATCTCATTATATTTTAAACCATAAAATTATTTTCCTTTATTTTCTTTAAGCATTATCTATTACCATACCTCTTTCTATAAATAATTCAGATGTGTCTATTATCGTTGATTCACAGCACGCCAAACTTACCTGTTCTGACCTCTACAACAGTTGACCCCACTTAATCAAGCAGGTCTCCCACAACAATAAGTCCTTCAATTGATTCACAACCCTTTAAACATTCCTTTAACGCCTCCCAATATCTCTTTCCTCGACATTATTCTTGAATTTAAACACGTATACCACATTCTTCCTTTCATTTACACCCAATTTAACCCCATTTAAGTCTCTTCTTACGTTTCTTTGAGCTTGGTGTCAAGATGCGTAGCTTTCTACAACATGAGACGCATTTCAAGAACCCAACTTCAAATTTCCGTCTTTGTCATCTTAGTAATCTAAAATGCTTCCTGTATTTTAGTCTCCTTCTAGGACACACATGCTTATAGAGGAAGGGTTCAAACTCAGTTTGTCATGAATCTGAAAGAATACACTTCAAGGGCTAGACATAAGACATTCAGAAATAATCCCAGGTGGGCATATTCAGACGCGTTTACCCATACATACACACGCATGCATTAAGATCACAGTAAACAAGTGATATCACAATATGAAAAATAACCACAGTGAAAAAAAAGAGTGAAATTCCACATTCTCACATTATCAACGAATGTTAATAATGTTAAGATATCACGAAAACACTTGGAATTTCACTATTTTTCACAGTGGTTATTTTGCATAAACATGCACGTAGAGTATACTGGGTACAAACAGTAACTGTGAGATTTACTTGTAATCTTATCTTTATGAAACAATATAAACACCAGCAGTTATGTTAGAGTAAAACATTTACCAGATTTCTGTTTTACACTCAAATAATGGGACGGAGTGGTTGTTCACTACCAACTTGCTATGTGTTATTGATGTTCAAACTCCTGTTATAATGAACCACCTGTTGCTGTAATGGACCTCTTGTTGTGAAGATGTTGGGTTTGTTATTGTTGAGGCCTGGTCACAGACCGGGCCGCGGGGGAGTTTACCCTCGAAACCCTCTCCAGGTATACTTCAGGTAACAAATTGTTGCTGTTGTGAATCTCATATATTTAGTGTAGTAAGTCCATTGTAGTGAATCTCCTGTTGTTATTGTAGTAAACGTCCTGCCATATGGATCCTCCTGTTGTAATGATCCTCCTGCTGTAGTAAACCTCTGTTGGCGTAGCAAACTTTGTTTACATACCGAGTCTCCTGTTATGAACCTCCTAGAAACATTGATTACTATAGTAAACATCCTTTTGTAGTCGTACTGAACCTCCTCTCATTTTAGCAAAATCTCTTGTTGAAGTGAACCTTAGGTTCTTACTAGACACCTCGCTACATACGTAAATAAAGATACATACCTTTTAGCATCACTGAACAGAGATATATACACTTCTCTCTGGATATAAATCGAGAGATGCGCATCTCTCTTGTTTACATACCCTGATCTGAACGACCTTGTGGATATTTTTAAATACGTTATCAACAGAAAATCTTATAACCGTAGCAATTGAAAAATAAATGAAGTTCGACTAGAAAATTTAGAATAGCTTTGAAATAGATGATTGGCAAAATACTGAACTTTCTTCATAGCATATGAGACCAGTGGTGGAATATACGACTGTCGTATGGCATCCACACTCTGGAAAACGTATGTATAAATGTAACTGAAAGAGTTTTTGGATATGCAACGAGATAGTTTGCAGAAATGGGAGTATGAGTTCGGAAAAAAATATTAAATATAAAGAAAGTGTGAGATGGTAGGGTAGGAGATATGAATGAACGTATATACCTTTATAAATGGATATGGAACAGCAGAGAGGAGGAGGAATGGGTAAGAATATAGAAGGGATATTGAGGAATCGTCTTTTCAGGAAGATAGATGAAGTGAAATCAGAAAATATATGTATTTTGAGAGCCAGAATGGACTGTAACCACAAATAGGTAATTTCAGAAAGGTAACTGTTATTTGTTGCCTAATACCCCGAAGAGGCCTGGGTGAAAATAAGCATCTCTAGGAGGCCCATAAGTTGTACATCAACAGCCAGAAGAGACCCAGGATTTATAGATCAGTTCCTTCAAGAGGCCCAGGAGGTGTAGGTCAACATTCTCAGGAGACCCAAGAGATGTACATCAACATTCTCAGGAGACCCAGGAGATGTAGATCAACATTCTCAAGAGACCCAAGAGATGTACATCAACATTCTCAGGAGACCCAGGAGATGTAGATCAACATCCTCAGGAGACCCAGGAGATGTAGCTCAACATTCTCAGGAGACCCAGGAGATGTAGATCAACATTCTCAGGAGACCCCTACGAAGATCATCAAAATCCTGTACCTCACTTAAAGCAACATACACCAGCGTAGGAAATTTGAAGACGATACAAAGAGTCATTTTAAAGAAATTTCACTTTAATGAGCTTCACAATTTATTGAATAATAATGACAAAATGGCACCTGCAAAGTCCAAGGCCATTCCAAACCTTTTGTTCACTATGCAACATGATTGGTTGAGTTTGAAAACGAGCAGATGAAGCATTCTCAAATTAACGAGTGAAAATCAATATCGCAGATTAATAAAAAAAGTCAAACTGCAACCTTCACAATTCTAATAACAATAATAATCTTTATTTGGCCAGAGCTATAAATTGTTGTCGATCTGAAGAGACATTCTTCAGATAATGGACGGACACCAATATTGGCTACTTTTTTTGTAACTTCAGCAAGTTATAGAATTTATAGAATGTTACCTGGGGTTAGCTGCATCAATTATATGCGTTCTGGAAAAGTATTCTCAGACAATATCACGGGGAGAGGGGGGTAAAATTATAGCCAGCTATTAAATTAAAATTAGCAAATTTGTAGTTGGGCACAATAACAATCCGGACTTTACTCTTAGTGTGAAATATCTGCTTTGACTGAAGCTGAGCAGAAGAGGCATTCCCAGGTTATCACAGAGAAACCTATTGATTATTTTCATGTATAATATTGGCAGATTAGCTGCTATGCATACCAGTAGCAATTCCAGCCTTCTCCCGTGGAAAATACATCTGTGTTGAAATTTTGAAGCCAAGTAGTGTAAGTTTAGAAAGAGATTAGACAAATATATGAGTGAGAAGGGCTGAGTTTGATTGGTAACTGAGGTATTGAAGTTAATTCTTGGGAAGGTTTGAGGGAAGGTTGGAGAAATGATTGACTTACAGAAGGAGTTGCCTTGTAAACGCCAATAGACCTGCTGCAGTGTTCCTCCATTCTTATCTTCTTATGTAGGAAGCAGAAAAAAAAGGAATAATCGACGAATGCAATAGGTATTCCCTTTCAAAGGGAACCTCATTACAAATACCTAATTACACATATTTAATCCTACACACTTGGCACGTGAGACACTCCAGAGTGCCAGCTCACTTTACAAGCTTCAATGGCACGTATGGAGCCTTTTAACCAGGGGAATTCTACACTAGTGAACCTCCTGACTGGTATTTCACCTCATCATGGTCAACTATTGTGTTTTTACATTGTGAATCATTATTTTTACAATGTGAATCACCATTTTTTCAATGTGAATCATTATTTTTACACTGCATCACTATGTTAACATTGTGAATCACTGGATTTTTACACTGTGAATCACTGTATTCTTTTACACTTTTTATACTGTGAATCACTCTATTCTTTTACACTGTGATTCACTATTTATTACTCTGTCAATCAATGTATATTTTTGCACTGTGAATCACTATTTTTTACACTGTGAATTACTGTATTCTTTACACTGTGAATCACTATTTTTTATTCTGTGAATCACTGTATTTTTATACTGTAATAATAATAATAATAATAATAATAATAATAATAATAATAATAGTTTATTGAATCAATGTTTTTTTATATTGAATCACTGTATTTTTACACTGTGAATCACTGTATTCTTTACACTGTAAATCACTGTATTCTTTACACAGCTGCTCACTGTCACCAGATTGACTGATGAATTTCATCATTGGTGTTTGATTGGTAGTTGAACCAAATGATTGGTTTGATGAACCCAATGATTGGTAGTTGAACCCCATGACTGGTAGTTGAACCCCATGATTGGTTGATGAACAACATGATTAGTTGTTGAACCCATGGCTGGTATTTGTACCCCATGATTGGTAGAGCCAAATGATTGGTTTTTAGAACTCTATGATTAGTTGTTGAACCCCATGAGTGGTTGCTGAACAAAGTGATTGGTTGTTGAACATCATGATTGGTAGTTGAACCCTTTGATTAGTAGCTAAACCCTATGATTGGTAGTTGTGCTCCTTAATTGGTAGTTGAACCAAATAATTGTTTTTTGAACCACATGATTAGTTGTTGAACCCCATGATTAGTTGTTGAACCCCATGATTGGTTGTTGAACCCCATGATTATTGAGCACCATGATGGGTTTTCAATCCCATTATTCGATTTGAATTCCACTAGTGGTTTCGAAATCCTCCTCTTCATGATGAGAGATCGCTAAACCCGTAAGTTATCAGGTTATATCCATGGGAAAGGTAGCTCTTTCCCCTCGAATCAAGAACCTTGGGCTCCCACGAGAATCACAACCTGTCATGAGTCGATAAATGATTCAGAGAACCCACAAGTTGTGTAGATAATTGATATGTAGATAGGAAGAGGACACATTATTACTGTTAGATAAATGAACACAGATGTAACTAATGTAACATTTTATTGTGGCAACGTTTCGCTCTCCAGGAGCTTTGTCAAGCCGCTAACGCCTTGACAAAGCTTCTGGAGAGAGAAACGTTGCCAAATTAAAATGTCACATTAGTTGCAACTATGTTCATTTATCTGACATTTTGTGGGTAATTCTAGCATTATCAGCCTCGTGGATAATCCAGCAAGTGCTTTACAACTCTTCAATAAAGCCACGTCCCTCAGTGTCAGAGTTCACTATGGTACAACGAGCGCTTTTTTTAAAGCTCCTTTAAATAGAGAGCTTTTTCGTAAAGACGTTTGAACAGGTATATCCAAAATTGAACAACTCGGGGGGAAAAGATCTTCAAAGTTCGTGCTTGTCAATTCTGGATTCGGTTTTTTAAATCAAATTCGAGAGAAATTGATCTATATAGGGGAGCTGTATCAGAGAGCTGACTGATTACGACCAAGCAATGAGGTCGGAGGTTTTTATAAATTATAAGTAACGAGCAGAATTCTTAGAATTTAAGAATTTTTGAGAGCCTCTTAGGCAACGTAAACCTTGACTCTTGATAACGATTCTGAAGTTATTTTGTTTACTTTGACATAAGAGTTGTTTACGTTCTTGTGTTGAGCTTAAATATCTGTTTACAGCCTCTGAAATAACTTGGCTTTTGTTGGACAGTAACTGCCTAATTCATGTTGGATATAAAAATATAATCTAACCTGTTTATTTACTTACCTTTTAAGCTCGTTTATAAATTTTATTGATGTTAAATGTATGTTTTAAGGACTGTTTTGGATTGTATATTATTGGGTCATATTTAAAAAAAAAAATCCCAGTGACAGTGACTGGCTTTTCACAGACACGTTTATAAATATTCACTGCCATAAAACTTTGATTATCTGGGTTTTCCACCTTTCGTAAAGAAAATATATTATTTTTATTCTTGGTTAGATTAACTTAATACATATTGATCAATATTTACGTCTAAATGACGAAAAGGTAATTAAAAGTTAATAACTTACGTCTAGTAGTATGAAAAATATAGAAGTATTTTGTAACGTTAGTATCTCCACGTACGTTGTTTAATGTTAAGGATGAGCTGACGTGATTGTTGAAGAGCTGGAAGGTGTTGAAAAGCTACAAGCTTATTATAGAGCTCTAAGTTTATGCAGAAGTATGAAACTAATATAGATCTCGAAGCTTAACATAAGGGAAAAGTTTAAAAAAACTTAATTTTAATAAAACGCTCAAGGCTTGTTTAGCAGTTTGAAGCCTACTTAAAAGCTAGAGGCATATTAAAACCTCAAAACCTACTAAGAAAAAGTCTTGAATTTTATATAACATTAAGAAACTCAGTCAGCATCTCGTGGTGAGAATCAGACTTGTGGAGACGCAGCAGCACCACGGGTTACACACAGCTTACTGAGGTCGTTGCCCAGACTATAAGTAGTTAAGCTGAAGGTTAATGGGCAATCACCAGACCATGAGTCTAATGGTAGTTGAATAATTAACAGGTCACGTCACTTCAGGGGTCAATGAATAATGTATAAATTTTCGGAAAAATGCATAACAGGTGGTGAGTAGGAAGGTTACATAACTTGCAGGTGGACAGTTTAGCAGACAATTCAGAGCAGAGGTAACTAGTCTTTAGTAATGAATGGTCGTACTGTGTCCAGAAGCTCTCCCTATACCATCCATTACATACATATGCTGCCAAATAGTCATGCTTTGATCTACTAGAAATTGCCTGTAATCTACTGGTAGATATCGATCAATGTTTTAGTCACTCCTGGTTTTAAAAATTATCGAGTAGTTATAGGTGATTTGAGAGCTTAATAGTGATTAGACGGTTCAGTGATTATGAGATAGATAAGTGATAATGCGATAGATTAGGTTTCTGAAGACTTATTGATGGATTATATAGGGAGAGGAGACAGCAGTTTAGAGGAGACCAGTGCTGGTGACTGTGGTGGTGGCCATGATGTAAACCTGTGTTGGAGAAAGTGTTGTAGGCAGTGTGGTGGGGAAGACCTGTGTTGGAGGCTGTGTTGGAGGAGGCCAGTGCTGGAGGCAGTGGTAGAGGAGGCCAGTGTTGGAGGAAGTAGTGGAAGGAAGCAGTGTTGGAAGCTTTGGTGGAGGCATTGGTGGAGGCAGTGTTGAAGCAGAGCAGTCGTGGGGAGTAGCTTTGGAGGCTGTGGTAGAGGCAGTGTTGGAGGCAGTGTTGGAGGCAGTGTTGACACAGGATCCTCGTAGCGCTAGTGACAAGAATCAATTTATTGATCTCACAATCGATATGGAGGCAGCCCCGCCCACCCTGACCTATCTCACAATGTCGGCTCTTCTTGGTATGAATGATGGATGCGCCGTACCCCTGCCCATTACCCTGCCCATGCCCCTGCCTCTGCCCCTGCCTAAGCTTCCCACCGTGTCTAATTTAGTAACATTTAAAAAATTTTTTTTAACCAATAACACTGAAAACGTTTAAATTAAGAGATGTCAGAAGAGGAGGAAAACTTCTCATTTATGAGGAGCGCTAAACCCACTGGAGCCATACAGCGCCAGGGAAAATTGGGAGCAATTTGTCCATTTTCCTGTTTATTTATTGACAGTCATTACTTACGGATTTTATTGTATATATATATATATATATATATATATATATATATATATATATATATATATATATATATATATATATATATATATATATATATATATATATATATATATAAGCTAGAGTACAACCTCTGGAACTGTGCTGGAGACCTTCATTCTCAGATAAAAGAATAAACTTGCTTCAGGGAAAACTCAAGGTTCTCCCTAAAGCTGTTTGAATATTGTCTTCTCCTACCTCCCCCTATATTCTATATTCTATGTAGACTTTATTTAAAGACAAAATACATTGACAAAAATACAATAGGGAGTAGAACAACATAGATAACATCTCAAAGCTATATCTCAAACACTTCATTTAGCTCCCCGGCGGTGGGCCGCGTGCCCAGAATGCTGCAGGCATTTCCCCTCTGGATCGCAACATTGAGTCTCTGAAAGAGGAAGCTGGCCGCTCTGTGAGCCTTAGTTTCTATGATGAGCTTTTCACCCAGCTTTCTGAGGAACTTTAGAGCACACTTGCCCCAAAGTCCAAGGGTCTCCGACCCTACTGGAATGAAGTTATAGCAAGGAGAAAGGTCTATATATTTGCGGATCTTCTGGGTCTCCCTCTATTAAGCCAAAATCGCGAACAAGCAATTAAAGATGATAAAAACCCGGAGAAATTGAATGATAGCTCTAGGCCTTTCATGTTGCAATCAACACATCATCAAGAGCTTGCAATGTTGCAGAAATGAGTAAGAAGGCCAAGAAGATCCGTTCAAGGGAACGACTCTAGCTAGAATGGCATCAAACAAGGCATATGTGCCAGATGCAAGAAAGATGAAGGCACGATATTAAATCAGCATAAAGAAACCCATCAACATTTAATATTTATTAATAACCTAGCGTGGCCCTTGGGCCGGTAGGCAACACTCTCTTCTGGTTCGATCCCCCAGCAAGGGTGGAAACATTGGGCGTGTTTCCTTACACTTGTTGTCCCATTCACCTATCAAGCAAGTAGGTACCTGGACGTTAGTGGACTTGTGTGGGTGGCATCCTGGGGAAGAAGATTTAGAACCGCAATGAAAATAAGACAGACAGTCCCTTGATGATGCACTGCCTTTCTTGGGAATCCTGGGTGGCTGACGGGGTTAAAAATCCGAACAAAACTCTATCTTATCTTATCTATCAACACAACGTTGATAAACAAGACTTTAATATGCTGAGTATCTGGCATCCTATCAGTATGGGAATTTACCATCGCATAAAGAAAATGGGGGAGCAGCTAAAAGGGTAAACCATCCTGTTTCCAGATGCTGGCCTGATACCCCTCAGGTAAATACTCAATTAGTCAGTGTAGAGATATATTTACGACAGTCCAACTATTATTATTATTACTATTTGTAAGGAAGGACTTACATGTGTGTGGTAGATATTATCATATATATTACCACGCTTGCACTCCAACAGCACATTCAGTCTCAAGAGTGTTTGTTTTTTATTAATGCCATTTAAAGAGGCTTTCTCGGGTCTGCTGGATACTGCAGCTTCTGACTCTCAAAGTTTCTTGAAAAGCATTACTCAAACCTTTTCTCTCTTGCAACGCCCTTTCTCCATCCATGTGCAACAAGAGAATAATGCCCCTTGCAACGAAGAAAAGTGGCGAGGAATGTTGTCATGTGTTAAATTAGGAAAATTTGCCATGTGAGACAAGGAAATGCTGCGGCGTCAGACTGGGAAACTAAGCCATGCGGAGCAAATTGCTTCTTGGTTTGTCCTGGGAAGGCAGGGTAGGTGGAGCAGCAACAGGTGGTGGTTAAGAGGTCTTTACCCTTCCTTCTACCCCTCTCCTATCCCCCTCACTCCTTCCCCTTTCTCCTCCAAGACATGCAGAGGTGCGCGCGTGCAAAAACGCAAACACACACACACACACACACACACACACACACACACACACATACACACACACACACACTCACACAGATTTATTGAATTTGTCTATAACTTTAAAAAATCTACTGATAGAGATCACCATGACAGAATAACAGGAAAATTGCAACATAAAGGAGGAGGAAAATGCAAACTATTTCAATGGTTGAGAGATTATTTGCTTGAGAAGAAAATTCGAATATATATATAAGGAAAAACTATGGAATTGGGGAGATGTCACAAATGGGGTGCCTCAAGTATCTGTACTTCCCCGACAATATTTTTAATTTTTGTAAATAGTTTACCAGTAAAAATATAAAGCTCTATGAATATATTTACAGAAGGAACCATATTAGGAAAAATAAACAGTAAAAATTGCTGTAAATCACTACAAGATGACTTGGGTAAATTATTGGAAGTCGATCACCATGCCCAGCCCTTCTAGGGCAGGGTAGGTGCCAAGGCTGGAGCTTGCTACCATCTGCGGCTCGCAAGCCTGTCCTTCCCGTCAGCCTCCTTGGGGCGGGGAAGGTGGCAGACCAGAGAGGCCTAGCATCTATCTACCTCCATGCCTCGTGCTGGTGGAGAATGTGGCTAGGCCTGGGGCCAGTTGGTCCCGCCGATGAGGGGTTTCCCCTCCCATGGGAGACATAGGTCTCTGATACTCCCACGCCAGGGAGCCGGAGCCGGGTCGCCATCTGGTAAAGACCCGGGCCGGGAGATTTCCCAGTGAATCAACACCTCCTCCTTGGGTAAATTGACCAACTGGAGTGACAGATGAATAATTGAATTTAATGTAGATAAGGACCGTGTATTGGAAATATAAAAAGTTGAAATCTGGCCACATGAAGAATACAAACTGCATGAAAAAAATATTGAAAGTATGAAATGGTATAAGGGAACTACGAGTTAATATTGAAATCATGCTTAGCATGGCCCAGTAGGTCTCCTGCAGTGCTACTTCTTTCTTATGTTCTTAAATGACAATGAGTCAAGCTCCAATGCTACACTGGCAGAATATAAACTAACCTTCATATATATAAGTGGAAAAATGTTGCAAGAGCTTCTTACAACATATGGCAAGCTGAAACAGATACAGTGGTACCCCGGTGTTCGGCCATACTTCGTTCCAGAATGCTGTTTGAGTGCCATTACCGAAGGAATTTATTACCATAAGGACAAATGTAAATTAGATTAGTCCTTTTAGACCCCAAAAACACTTACAAAAGCACTTACAAACATACACTTACATAATTTTTCTAGTTTGGAGCAGTACGAAATCCGGGGTCCACGGTACAATGGACCCCCGGATTTCGAGGACAAGTTAGAAAAGGTACAACGAAGAGCTACGAAATGGGTACTGCAGTTGAAAAGTAAGAGTTAAGATGAAAGGTTATTAATGGTGTTATGAGGAAAACAAACGTGGTAACAAAAATACGAAAGAAAATAAACGACAGGATAAATGCTTCTCAGACCCTGACAACAAGACGTCACTGTTTTAAATGAACAAAAAACAGAAAGTGGAGTCTAATGGGTACAAGAAAATGTGTCCTCACTTAATGATGGTAATAATAATAATAATATCTTTATTTACTACAAGTACAAGGTATACAGACCATAGCTGACATACTACTATATAGAAAGTCCCTTGTTATGCAGAGCATTTCCCACAAATTAGGTCAATTTTGTCCCAGGATGCGACCCACACAAGTCCACTAACACCCACGTACCCATTTTACTGATGGGTGAATATGGACAACCGGTGTAAAGAAACACGCCCAATGTTTCTACCCTGTCTGGGAATCGAACCTAGACCCCTCGCCGTGTGAAGCGAGAGCTTTACCCACCAGGCCACGGGCCACCCGTGAACTAAGAAGAAGCAGTAAATGTTACAACCTTTGGAAATTTTAATAAACTATATGATGGAAATATTACTGGAGAAGCACCATAAGCAGAGCTCTGCTTCTGCTGTCTCAAAAAGGTAATTTCACTAGGTAATTACACACACACACACACACATACGTGTGTGTGCATATACGAAGAAGCGCACAAAGGAGAATCACGTGGAAAATGGAACCCCAAGTATTCTTGAATTTTTTTGAGGCAAAAATGCGAAGGAACCCAAAAGAATGATGGGAGGAGATGAGCCAGTGAGACTTGATCTGATTTTCACAGCCATCATGTGGTATTAAGGTTTCAATACCTGATGGAAATACCAGTGGAGAAGGAAATAGAGGAGGGAGTGACGGGAAATAAGAGTATAATGGGAGAGAACATGATGTATTGAGAAACCTTCTTGGAGTAGAACAACGGGAACAGGAAGTGGAAGACAAGACAATAATGGAAAGCTTGAAAGTAATTTAGTCAAAGTGCCCAGAGGCGAAGGAAAGATCTATACCAAACATTGAGATAAGAATAAAGAAAAACAGAGAATACAGAGGGGCCAAGGGAAGCAGTAAGAGAGCGTGGAAGAAACAGTGAGGAGGTCAGACTAGAGAAAACTGGGAACCAAGCGAGAGAGGTAGTAACGAATACTCAAGAATAAGAAGAGATGCTGAAAGATTATTTGATAATGATATGGCATCAAAAGCTGAAACAGAACCAAAATTACTCCACAATAACAACATAACAAAAGGCAACTGTGAGTGGCCAGGTGATAATGCTGAAGGAAGAGGATTGGACGCTGATGAAGATGGGCAAAGAAGAATGCGACGAACTTAGGAAAAGATTCAAAGATGTCTTTAGAGATGAAAGTGGAGAGTTACCAGAAGGTTAATTAAGAACCACTGATTTAAAGATTAGATTGAAAATCAATGAATTTTGTCGAAGAAAAATGATGTCACGTGATCTTACGTTTAACGTCGCAGATCCAGAGTCGAGAGAATTTTGACCCCAGGCTGCCATGGTTTTACAGTTTTTTTTTCTATTCCTTTTTTTTTAATGAAGGATTGATTGACCGTATAGAAATGTTTGGGTTTTAGGACTTAGAGACATAAAATATTCTAAAGTAAATAGTGAAATATCCACGAGTCAGAACTGTCTAGAGAGAACTGACAACTCAAGATGTGTACCGCAGCCTCCACGGAGACGCACCAAGAAACTGGATCATCTGTAAACAAATACTGCGCTCCGCTTCAATAGCTTCTCAGTTGTGGTCGATGTCGAGTAAAATATTTATGGGTACTTCATCAGGAGGACTTGTAGAATACGTGGGTTCTTTTATGTACATACAATATAATTCAAGGATTTGATTTAATAATAATGGAACTTCAGGGACAATTTAAATCAATGAGTTATGAACTATTCATAATATAACAAGAAATAATGTTTTTACAGGATGTGTCCACCTAGGGCTGTATATCTCTCAGTAAATATATATATATATATATATATATATATATATATATATATATATATATATATATATATATATATATATATATATATATATATATATATATATATATAACGATGAAAAGTTTAAGCGCAGCCTTGATTGCCTTATTGTAGTCGATAGGGTTGAAACTCCATTAACAGTAATGCTTATTTATACTGTGCAATGTGTTCATTATCGTAACACCGGCCTTGATAGTTAATCCTAGTTCAGCGAAGCACTCGGAATATTGCTTGCAATTAGGAGACTAGAATTATAAATTGAGATGAACATTTCGTACGTCAACTTGGAGTCAGTGAAGTCTTGTGAAGATTGCAGTTTGTCAGTGGTTATCGTTCGTGATTATACAAAATACTGGGAGCCTAATATATTAAAATTGCCTCTGAAGGTTCCACGGCACTTTAGTGTGCATGTGAAACTCAGGAAGCGTCAGCAAGACACAAAATGTTGAAATTATCGCCAATTATTCTGGCAGTCGAACAGGATCACTACGTTGCTCTCCGGTTATTTTATTACCATGACTTTACATCCCCTGCGGGAGGGTGAACTTTCAGAGAACTCTTCATAGACCCAGGCAACACGACTTCATAGGCCTAGGCAACACCACTTTACAGACCTAGGCAGCATCCCTACGGAGACGTAAGCAACATATTATAGCCCAAGGCAACACATGATTTTCAACACTCACTACTCTTTCAACACAATCAAGAATGTTGTAGCCTCTGCTTGTCTTCTTATAGCACTGTGTAAACAAAACACTTGTCTTCTTCTCTGACCTGGTATCCCGGATGCTCCTCCTTGGTTATTTTCCTTCCAACATTCTTCTCTTATTTGGTTTCGCTTCTCCAGTGACTTAAATTATTTTGGTTTGGCCAGGATGGATATTCTTAATATTACCAAGAGAGTTTTTGACGACCTTTTGTAGGTTAATAAGTGAGTATGAAGGCAGTTTGTGATTCCTCAACCTGTTTTCACCTTTCTCAACCTGCCATCACCTTTCACAGTCTGCCTAAATGCAGTTTTTCTGTGGCATTGATTGTGAGTTACTCGTATATGTATTTCCCATATAGTCAGTGTATAATTCTCTCTCTCTCCGGAGATACTGATCGCTACTGGGTCCTCTCTCTCCCCGCTCCATGACTTTTATCATTCTTCGTCTTAAAACTATGTATGGTTCCTGCCTCCACTACATCACTTGCCAGACTATTCCACTTTCTGACGACTCTATGACTAAAGAAATACTTCCTAACATCTCTTTGACTCATCTGAGTCTTCAACTTCCAATTGTGACCCCTTGTTTCTGTGTCCCCTCTGTGTGTGTGTGTGTGTGTGTGTGTGAGTGTGTGTGTAATAGAAAGTAAAGTTACTATCCTCTTTTTCTTAAACAACGTTTCCGAGACGGAGTAACATAAGTGACGTCAGATTTTCTTCACGAGTTACCTACGTGAAGACAACATGTGACAGGGACGAGTCTCAAGTGTTTGTTGTGGATCTCTGGCAGCGCTCGAGTAAATATCCTCAGTCAGGTGGACCAGAATGCACCTGTCACCTTCTCAAGGTTCCTGTGTTGTCTCCTTGTCATTTATGTGTCATCTCTCGTTATTTTGTATCGTCTGATGTTCTTTCTGTGTTGCCTGCTGTAATTTTTGTGCCCTTTTGTGTTGAGCGTTTTGCCGTATTACTTAGATTTGTATTGTCTCGTGTCGTCTGTATAGGTGTTTTCTGTATTTTGTTTTCTCTCCTGGTGGTATTTTTGTGTTGATTGGGTTGTCTTTTGTCGTTCGATGTTCCTAGGTGCCTCTTGTGTTGCCAGGTGCCTCTTGTGTTGTTAGGTGTCTCTTGTGGTGCTACGTGCCTCTTGTGTTGCCACGTGCCTCTTGTGTTGCCACGTGCCTCTTGTGTTGGCAGGTGCCTTTTGTGTTGCCAGGTGCCTCTTGTGTTGCCAGGTGCTTCTTGTGTTTCCAGGTGCCTCTTGTGTTGCCACGTGCCTCTTGTGTTGCCACGTGCCTCTTGTGTTGCCAGGTGCCTCTTGTGTTTCCAGGTGCCTCTTGTATTGCCAAGTGCTTCTTGTGTTGCCAGGTGCCTCTTGTGTTGCCAGGTGCCTCGTGTGTTGCCAGGTGCCTCTTGTGTTGCCAGGTGCCTTTTGTGTTGCCAGGTGCCTCTTGTGTTGCCAGGTGCCTCTTGTGTTGCCAGGTGCCTTTTGTGTTGCCAGGTGCCTCTTGTGTTGCCAGGTGCCTCTTGTGTTGCCAGGTGCCTCTTGTGTTGCCAGGTGCCTCTTGTGTTGCCAAATGCCTCTTGTGTTTTAGCTATGCATAGTTTGGTGTAACTATGTGTCGTCTATTGTCTGGTGACGTTTCTAAGTTGTTTAGCCTCTCTTTGCGTCTTCTGGTAGACTTTGCGTCTTCTTGTGTTTATTTTGCGTCTTCGGGTGTCGATGTTGCATCTTCTGGTAGACTTTGCGTCTTCTGGTGTATATTTTGTGTCTTCTGGTGTCGATTTTGCATCTTTTTGGTGTCTATTTGCTTCTTCTAATGTAGATTTTGCGTCTTCTGATGTAGATTTTGCGTCTTCTGATGTAGATTTTGCATCTTCTGATGTAGATTTTGCATCTTCTGATGTAGATTTTATGTCTTCCGATGTCATTCTTGTGTTGTGTGGTGGCCCGATTTTCCTCAGGAAAAAATCGTGGCCATCTAATTCGAAGAGGAAGATTTGTCTTGTATCTTAAGAATTTTTTTCCTCTATTTTTGACTCTGTCTTCTCTTTTCTTCCTTTGCATTTTTGTGAGTCTTCTCCTTGTCATTTCTCTTTTTTTTGCTTCTTCTCTGCCTCTTTTCTTCTAGTTATTCACCTTTGATCTGTCAGAATCTGGTCAGAAAGAAAGAGGAAGAGGAGGGAGTGTAATTAGTAAAGCCTTACGCATCAATAAGAAGCCAACTAGTGGAGGAGAGTAATAAAGTCAGTCAGAGGGGCGTAATAAAGTCTCCCCTGGGGCTGTGTTGACCTTTTCAAAACTGTCTTTGCACGAGAGCCTTTGGACGTGACCTTTGGACGCGACCTTTGGACGCAGTATTTGGAACTCGTTCTCTGAATAAGATTTTGGAATGTGGTCTTGAAAAACGGTCGTTGAAGACTATTTTGGAATAGGGTATTCTAATATAACGTTTGAACAGGTGAACAGGGCCTTTGATCATGAACTTTGAGGAAGATCTTCAAAATGCGGTCTGAACACGGTTCTGAACGCGGTTTGGACGCTGACTTTGGATGCAGTCTTTAAGAACGGCCTTTCGAACACGGATTTTTAACACGTCCTTTGAAAATGGATTTTTAATTCATTAAGTTGGATTAGGTTCTGACCTTTGTAATGTTGCTGGAAAACCTCAACATATAATACACTTCCAGGAAAGTTTAGAATTTTGATGTACTGTGTACATGCTGACTGACGCACGCAGGCACTCACCATCACACGCAGGCACTCACCACCACACGCAGGCCCTCACCATCACACGCAGGCACTCACCACCACACGCAGGCACTCACGCAGCTTACATAATCCTCAGAAAACTAACAGAGTGAATCCAAACCCTAAGAACAGGGGTGCTAGCAGAAGAACAGGGATGCTAGCAGAAGAACAGGGATGCTAGCAGAAGAACAGGGATGCTAGCAGAAGAACAGGGATGCTAGCAGAAGAACAGGGATGCTAGCAGAAGAACAGGGATGCTAGCAGAAGAACAGGGATGCTAGCAGAAGAACAGGGATGCTAGCAGAAGAACAGGGGTGCTAGCAGAAGAACAGGGGTGCTAGCAGAAGAACAGGGATGCTAGCAGAAGAACAGAGATGCTAGCAGAAGAACAGGGATGCTAGCAGAAGAACAGGGATGCTAGCAGAAGAACAGGGGTGCTAGCAGAAGAACAAGAAATTATATCTAGGTGAGTAGAATAACTGATGAGACTGTCGTAGCAGTCTAGACAAAGACAGAAGAAAGAGAAGAATAGGGATAATATAATAATACTGAGGGAGAATAAACCTGCTGGGAAATAAGGAGAAATGCGATGAGGTCTCCAGAATATTTAATTACGTTTACAAATATGTAAGAAATCCCGTACCAGGGATGGATAAGGATAAATCAAATAAAACCATCAAGCATTGAAATGACTAATTAAAAAAGTGAGGGAACACCCGATGCAACTTAATACAGCAAATTCAGATGGAATATCACCATGAATATTAATTAACGGAATGGAAATAATATGCAAGTCTCTCACTGGTCTTTAGCACATCACTAAATGCGGGTGAAGTGTGGTGAGCGGAAGACAGGGAGGACACAACAGTAGGGAGAGTGTATGTGATGGTGCTTCATGATGGTTAGTGTCGGACCTCGTGATGAATAAGGCACTGGTGCAAAAGTTGTGTGTCGTCAGTGCCAAAATGCTGGGGACACTGGAGGAAGTGGAGAGGCAATTTTAAAGTTTTCGGTTCTTTAACTTTGAAGAAATGATAAAAAGAGATGTTTAGTAACTTAGCTTCGATTGGAGGTGTTCAGTCCCTCGGCTCTCAGCTATGAAGGTGTTCAGGCCGTCAGCTCTCAACTTTCATTAAAGGTGTTCAATCCCTTAGTATTGACTGAACGTTTCCTATTCCTTAGCCTACAGCAATGCCAAGAAGGTTGAGGCTTGTATACTTGATCCAAAAGTAAGGTGCAGTAGCTGGAGACAGCGTCACAGGTGTGCGGGGCCCACTGTTGGAAGTAGATTGTGTCAAAAGTTGCGCAAGCATTTAAAAATAAGCTGAATAAGCATATGAGTAAGATGAGTCAGTCTTGTCCCAAGTTTCTATGAGTTACATGTAAGTACCAGGCTTCCATGAGTTACATGTAAGTACCAGGCTTCCATGAGTTAGCTGTGTCAGACATATATCATTATATTAAGGGTATTTACTACCGAGAAGCTAATGAATAAGACATAAGGTGGTTATTATTGTATACTATTATTATAATGATAGCTGAGGCTCATATTGCTCTTAGTGTGCAAATATGACCTGGTAGTTTGAGTTAAGGGGCACCTAAGTTCCCCAGTCTTCAAATAACATGTTTATTTTTCCACTATAATCTACCTTGTCTATAATTACTATCGCATTTGCTTTGTCTGTTTCGTCCTGCCCCAAACTCGCCCTTTTATGTAAGTGTATTTTTTTAAATGCTTTCGTAAGTGTATTTTTGGGGGTCTAAAAGGACTAGTCTACTTTACATTATTCCTTAAGGGGATAAATTCGTTTGGTAAAGGCACTTGAACAGCATTCTGGAACGAAAAATAACGAAAACCGGGGTCCACTGTATATATATATATATATATATATATATATATATATATATATATATATATATATATATATATATATATATATATATATATATATATAGGGGAAGTGGAACAAACTTCTTCATCCGTAAGCCGTGCGTGTCGTAAGAGGCGACTAAAATGCCGGGAGCAAGGGGCTAGTAGCCCTTCTCCTGTATATATTACTAAATGCAAAAGGAGAAACTTACGTTTTTCCTTTTGGGCCACTCCCTGCCCTCCTCGGTGGCCACCCTGCCTGGCCAGGTGGCCACCCTGCCTCGGTGGCCACCCTGCCTCGGTGGCCACCCTGCCTCAGTGGGAAACGGCCGACGTGTTGAAAGAAAGAATATATATATATATATATATATATATATATATATATATTATATATATATATATATATATATATATATATATATATATATATATATATATATATATATATATATATATATATTCATACATACATACACGCACAGACGTTCGTACGCACCATGCACTCAGAGGCGTACATTCAAAGGCCATAGCACCAGTACGAATATTATACGCAATAAATCTTATCACAAACAAAGTACAAATATTTTCTAGAAGGAGTTAAAATAAATATGGAAAAAAATTTTTTGATCATAAAAAAAATATGAACATAAAATTTCAAGGGTTGATCAAATAGAGAAAACATGATAATTTATGTTTCAAGAAATATGGTTTATGATTGTTGTGGTGGTGGTGGCTGGTGGTGGTGTAGTGGTGGTGGTGGTGGTGGTGATGCTGGTGGTGGTGGTGGTGGTGGTAGTGGTGGTGGTGGTGGTGGTGTGTGGTGGTGGTGTGTGGTGAGTGGTGGTGGTGAGTGGTGGTGGTGGTGGTGGTGGTGGTGATGCTGGTTGGGTGTGGTAGTGGTGTGGTGAGTGGTAGTGGTGGTAGTGGTGGTGGTGAGTGGTAGTGAGTGTTGGTAGTAGTAGTAGTGTAGAGCAGTAGTAGTAGTATAGAGTAGTAGTAGTAAGTAGTAGAGTAGAGCATAGTAGTAGTAGTAGCGAGTAGTCAGTAGTAGTAGTAGTAGTAGCAGTAGTAGTACAGTAGCAGTAGCAGCAGGTAGAGAGTAGCAGTAGTAGCAGAGCAGTAGTAGCAGCAGAGAGTAGCAGCAGTAGCAGTAGTAGAGCAGCAGTAGAGCAGCAGCAGAGCAGCAGTAGCAGTAGCAGTAGCTAGCACAGAGCAGAGCAGCAGAGCAGCAGTAGAGTAGTGCAGAGCAGCAGAGTAGCAGAGAGCAGCTAGTAGTAGTAGCAGTACAGTAGTAGTAGTAGTAGAGAGTGTAGCAGTAGTAGTAGTAGTAGTAGTAGTAAGTAGCAGTAGCAGTAGTAGAAGAGTCAGTAGTAGTAGAGAGTAGTAGCAGTAGTAGCAGCAGTAGTAGTAGTAGTAATAGAGCAGAGCAGCAGTAGTAGTAGTAATAGTAGAAGTAGCAGTCGCAGTGGTGGTAGTAATGTCACAGTAATATCCTTATATTACCAAGCCATAACACACCAACACACACATTCATATGATTGCAACTCTTCATCAAACTCTTTCCCATTCAACATTCAACATTCAACATTCAACATTCAACATTCAACATTCAACATTCAACATTCAACATTCAACGTAAAACTCTATACAAACTACAAAAACGTTGCACACGTCAAAGGTTAGCCCCCAAAAAAAAACTTCGCAAAAAAATAACCGTCAAACACTCAATAAAATGCTGAGAGATTAGTGGGAAAAGTATAAGTCCAGGGAATTATATGAGTGAAGAATTTTGTTCAGAGTAAAAGATGATAATGGTATTGTATTTTAAGGTAGGGGGAGGGAGGGGGAGTTATTTGTGAATTAGGGTGCCATGGTACTGGGACTTTATTTTTAATGAAAGAGATACGAAAATATAATAAAAAAGGGGAAATGAAGACCGATACAAAGGGTGGCAGGAGAGAGGTGTGTCCGTCTTTAACTGAGGTCCTCTTCAGAAGATGGATACAAAATATAAAGCTTCTAATTTCACTATGAGTTTCTATCTATGTGGGTTCTTGTGCTATATTGTTCAGTGTTCATTCCATTAAATATATATATATATATAGTTTATTTTATCTTAGTGTTTAACACTTCTATACACAGCCATATTTATTGTTAGGGTCTTGTGCTAAGGTGTTATTTGTTCAGGTCACAAATATTCACAGCTAATAATTAAAAATTTATATATATATATATATATATATATATATATATATATATATATATATATATATATATATATATATATATATATATATATATATTATATTTATATATATATATATATATATATATATATATATTATATATATATATATATATATATATATATATATATATATATATATTATATATATATATATATATATATATATATATATATATATATATATATATATATATATATATATATATATATATTTATTTTGGGAAGTGAAGAAAAATCCCTCCTCCGTAAGCCATGCGTGTCGTAAGAGGCGACTAAAATGCCAGGAGCAAGAGGCTAGTAACCCCCTTCTCCTGTATAAATTACTAAATGTAAAAAGGAGAAAATCTTTACGTGTCTTCTTTTTTCGGGTCACCCTGCCTCGTGGGAGACGGCCCATGTGTTATATATATGTGCTTATATATTATATAACGTATTTGTGTATCAGTACTGAAATGGTAGTAATGTCAAGTAGTCTGGCTTCAGCACATATACCAACCTGCCTCTCACTTATCAATAGTAAATATTCCAACTTTACTCTTAATACTAGTTTATCTTAGCAAATAATATTATGTACTCTGTCTTTCCTGAGGAGGAAACCGGTCTGGTACATGAACCGGTCTGGTACATGAACCGGTCTGGTACATGAACTGGTCTGGTACATGAACCGGTCTGGTACATGAACCGGTCTGGTACATGAACTGGTCTGGATTGAGAACATTTAAGGACTCCCGCTACATATTTTAATTCAAAATATTCTACAATTAGTGTTATTTTTTAAGGTCTTACAGTATTTCATTTGTACTTTTTTTGAGATTCTTTAAAATTTCTCCTATTTTTTTTTTTTGTCTTAATTGCTAAGGGTCTATTCCAGAGACGATCTAAAGCTTCAGTTCCCTCAGGGTTGAAAATCCCATCATTAAGAGGACATTTTCAGCCTTGTGTTCGTAGTCTTGATATCCTGGTCGATCACGGTTCTTACTCTAACCTGTTCGATTTTATTGTTAATTGTAGTTAATACGCATAATGCGTATCAATATGACGTAATGAGCAAGAGATACATACGACTTAAACCCATGTACTTAAACCTATATCGATAATACGATACACCGATAATACGATATTTAAATATATATTCAGATAAGTGGAATTTAAGGTGAATGTCCACGAGCTGACGCTCAAATCATTCGTGAAATCTGCAAATGTTTTTTTTCACACTTCAGTCCAGAAATGCAGAAAAGCGGACTGAGAAAATACTCTCCACGCATAATGAAGATACAGTGGTACCTCGGTATTCGTCCAGCTCCCAACTCGAACAATTATGTAAGTGTATTTTTGTAAGTGCTTTTGTAAGTGTATTTTTGGGAGTCTGAAACGGATTAATCTACTTTTCATTAGTCTTTATGGGAATAAATTCGTTCGGTACTCGAAGAGATTGGTACTTGAACAGCCTTTGGAATTAATTAAGGACGTATACCGAGGTACCACTATTACTGACAGACGTCTCATTTGGTTGACACAATCACACAGGCTCTCAAGAAAGGTGTGTTTAATGTAGCATTTCTTATACAAAACCAAATGAGGAATAATCATAATAGTATTTAAGGAATAAAGTAGGACCAGTGCTGTAGTCTGTCACTCCCTCAATATGCAAGAAACATTGCATAGGAAAAACTTTACGAGATACCAACATCTGTTTGCAAGAATCCACAACGATAGTTACTGCTGAAATTCACTCCTTAAGGCTTGGAAGGACACCAAATTCTTCAACATAGACGACAACAGAACCAGTAAGAAATTAATATAAGTTGATGAATAAGACTCATGTCTCACTCGTCTTGTTGGGATTTTATGTCATTTTCAACATGCCTGGAGGCATCAGTCTCCTGAACCATGGAGGCTGAAAATGCCAGGTATTTTCAGCAAAGGAAGGGCCTTCCACATTATTATTGAAGAGTAACTAGGCAACATTCTATCATCTCCAACACTTCAAACCTCATTAACGACCCAAGGACCTAATCCACATGTCACACTCCACCAGTTTTCACACTTCATTGAAGTCATGTTAAAGTGACATCTCCTTCTATTAACGTGACTTTCAACTCCACATATACCTGAGTCACATTCGCTTCACCTCTCCTTTCAAGAGTATTTACATGTGTTGAGTGTAATACTCTATGTGACTTGAAAATACTGTCTTATTTTCAATTTTTTTTTCATTTCGGAATGTTCCTTAACGTTGGTGAGATGTTTTTGATCCAAGGAATTAGACTTGACCTTTCCTTTGATTCTTACCTCATTGCCTCTAATTCCCCAAGCCGCTGCAAGAACCCCTTATGGATTTAGCGCTCTCCCGTGAGTGTAACACTACTAACCATTGTGTTTTTTGTACACATAGGTAATTGCACTTAGGTCAAACCAACCCTCGAGTACGAAGCACCACCTTGAAGCTCTCATCTAGTGAAACGGAAATTCTCCACTAACTAAGTAGGGTAAAGGACAGTCACGACGTTCTCGTTACTCAGTTCTGTTTGTTCCACCATTAGTAAGAAGTGGAAATGTGATGTGAGCGTGAAGAGTAAGTGGTGAAAGTGACCTCTATTAAGAATTTCTAGAGTAGAATACTGTGTATATATGTGGATGAGTATAGTTTTGATGTGTGTGTGTGTGTGTGTGTGTGTGTGTGTGTGTGTGTGTGTGGACTGAGAAGATCAGTGCGTGTACACATGGAGGGATATACAGTATCCCAATACGCCCATATTTGGGATCACTTGAAATATTCGTTGTCGATAGGATATAAACCCAGTTAACCAGCCAGCCTTACCAGACGCCCCATGAGGCTAGGAACCAGTCGAAGGTAGATTAAGAGCCGGGGACAGGAGCTGAGACTTAACCACCACCAATACAGACACGGAATTTACAGAACACGGAATTTTCAGAACATTAGGGAAGTCCTGGCTCTCTCAGGAGGTCTCCCAGCAAGGGTCGATGACTGTAAGTAATGACCTCGTTATGGTCTTTATTCTGAAAACCTTCTACAATATCCCTTCCACATCACCACCTCAACTGATCAGAGAGAGGGGGTAAAATGGTGGTAATGAAGGTGAGGTGATGGTAGTGGTAATGATGGTGGGGGCGGGGGTAGTGATAGTGGTGGTGGTGTTGGTAGTGATAATGAAGGTAGTGGAGGGTGGTGCTGGTGTCAGATGTGTTGGTGGTGGATGATTTTCCTGCTTATTCTGGTCAAATTAATGTTGCCTTGGCTGCTGACACCTGCTGTGAGTGACCCTTGGTTGCTGACACCTGCTGTGAGTGACCCTTGGTTGCTGACACCTGCTGTGAGTGACCCTTGGTTGCTGACACCTGCTGTGAGTGACCCTTGGTTGCTGACACCTGCTGTGAGTGACTCTTGGTTGCTAACACCTGCTGTGAGTGACCCTTGGTTGCTGACACCTTCTGTGAATGACCCTTGGTTGCTGACACCTGCTGTTAGTGTACCCTGGCCCGCTGACACCAGGATTGCCACATGCTGTAAGTGTTCCCTGGCCCACTGACATCTGTTGTCAGTGTTGTCTGACCCACTGACATCAGCACTGACATCTGTTATCAGTCTATCCTGGCCCACTGACACCTGCTGTTAGTGTACCTTCGCTCGCTGACACCAACACTGACACCTGTTGTCAGTGTTGTCTGACCAACTGACAACATCACTGACACCTGTTGTCAGTGTACCTAAGAAGAGCTGTTTAATCATTGACTAAAAACACGGCTCCTTGCACATTAATTATTTTTTATGCATTGGAGTGAAATTCATACTTTCTATTTCTCCCATCCTTTCTGATCATCAGACCAGCTCTTTCTCTTACTTTTACTCTCTTCACCACACTGCCTCTTTCTAAGAGTGACCCGTCAGTAGACATTATACTTTCTTTCTCTATACCTTTTTATTTTCGTGTAAGAAAGGTCTCTGTGCTAAAATTTTCACCTGTATTTTCTAATACTTTCCCCGTCGTGATTTTTAATTCACCCGAAAAGATATATGCGTCAGACTGTTAACAAAGTATCTACTGGAGCTGTGTCACAAATACCTCAGAGAAAGAGAAATTTATACCTATACAGCCCCTGGGAATACCAATGCGCACACCTTACCAGTACAGAGTACCAGTACTCTGTGTATTTACAAGTACAGATAAACTGCGGGATCCCGAATGTATTTATAGAGGTTGGAACAAGGGCTCTGTGTTCAGACGTAGTGATATTGAACTGGATTTTGGGGAAAACTGTGAACCTTCTGAAACGTGTGATAGATAATTTAGAAACCGCAGAAGTTGAAGACTGAGACAATTAAGCAGCATTTTGCCAGCCAGCGGTTTCTTCAGTCCAACACAAAGAAGAACGATGAAAGAAGAGGAGCTTTAGGTAATCAGTCCCTCAGCCTGGAGTCGATGTGTTCAGTCTATCGGTCTTAATGGACCGATCACATTGATCAATAAAGATGCCCAAATGTTGCACAAACGTCTGACTAAATCAGAGGTCATGCAAGATCACGAGGAATGCAAATATGCAAGACCAGTTGCACGCACAAACACTGCAAAATCATCATTTACAGTTCAGCTGAGACTGTAGAAGCTGGTGCAAATTATCATGTTAAAGCCGTCATGACAAACTCCAAAAGTCACAGCCAACAGAAATTCCAACTGTGTTGGTATTATGGTTTGAGGATATTGCAAATAAGAACAGCCTGGTAAAATGAATGAAACGTGTCAATACGACTATCCAAAGAAATGTTGACATTTTGCAAGACTTTGCAATATCCCTCCTTCATAAGGAAATTACTAACAAGTCCCCTAGGGAAAACTTGATAAGCTCATCAAATTCCTGATCAGCCGGACTGTATTGACTACGCTGGGTTGCCAGCACTAACAGGCTGATTCATCAGGCTGTCAACCAATGAGCTTAGTATGGGACCGGCTGCTGGACAGTGGCCGCAAGAATTAACCTCAGATAATCCACGGGTAATATACAGGGCGAATGAAACTAGGTAGTGCACTGGTTGTCACCGCTGGGCAGACGAAGGATCGAGCCTTCACCATTCCTTAAATGACACACACGTGTTGAGGTATCATAGGTATCATGAGCAAAACAGCTTTCAGCATATATCTCAGCGAATCTCTCTCATACTTTCTAAGCAACTCACATGACACTTTCGCCTTTTTCATTTCGCTCGAATACTTTCCAACACTTTCTTAGCCCAAAGGAATTTCCCCAACAGTTTGTAATACTTTTACTAAGAGCGCGAAACACAACGATCCTCTCTGATGCCTTCACAAGAAATAGATATTTCAGTGATCCTCTCTAATACCTTCACACATAGACTCCTCTTACATGTTGCAAAAGTCGCCACACTCTTACTTTTTCGTCCCTCCTTCTCTATCCCGTTTTTGAAGTGAGAATGGAGAAGCAAGAGCAACGGAGGAGAAGCACTGGAGGGGCAGGAGAACTGCAGAGGAAGGGCACGAGTAACGGAGAAGCATAAACAACGGAGAAGCAAGAACAACGTAGGAGAAACGGAAGACGTTGTTATCAAGCTGGGTTGTAATCAGGACAAAAGTTATTAGCCAGCAAAAGCGTCTGTGTGATTTAGTTAGGGACTCACAAGAGGGCCAAAGTGGGCCTCCTTAACAGCCCCTTTTGTCCCTGGGAGAAATCAATGGCTTTTGTAACACGTAGATAGGGGAGAGAATAAGAGGGAAAAAATGATGATCAGAGAATCGAAAGAAATAGGAACTTTTAGCACATTGGGTGAGGCGTTGGACATTTTTTTTTGGCTCTAACTGAATGAGCTCATTAACTTTTTAATTTGTTTCTTTTCTACCACGTTCCATTTTTCAGCTCACAGGTGGGATTTCCTGCTGGCTTGTTGACTGCGTGTGACGTAGGAATCACTGATTTAAAACCTCTGTATGATTTTTTTTTTCAAAATATATGGTATATTCTAATTTTTTCTTTTAAAATTCAAGTCCCACAGGCCATCTCGATGAAGAACAACGCACAGATGACTTGTCTGGAGGTCTTTTAGTGTAGTTAGCGTCATCGTCAGTGGAATTCTCAATTTGTGGTCGAAGTTTATGGTGCCAGAAGCCTTGCATTACTGCCACTGGTTGTCTATGGATCACTACGCTCTCAAGATCAGGAATTTCCCCAGTCAGTTCACTATAAAAATGTCTGGATAGAGCTCTGCCTCTCCTTGCAGTCTCTGATCCACCCGTTTTTATCACTTCTCAGTAATTAAAGAATAACGGTGTTGTCTTTCATTGTAAGTCGAAGTACGGATTGGTATCTTCTCTGGCGTTGGTAGCTGATGACCTTAAACACTCCAGCGTTAGTCTTGGAAACTCGACATCCACAACGAAGAAACTTATTCTCATCTTCTGGTATCTGTTTGTTGAGCTGGTGTGGGTGAAGCTGTGGGCGAGGACACCCTCTTGGTGGGTGAGGAACACCCTCTTGGTGGGTGAGGAACACCCTCTGTGTGGGCGAGGACACCCTCTTGGTGGGTGAGGAACACCCTCTTGGTGGGTGAGGACATCCTCTTGGTGGGCGAGGACACCCTCTTGGTGGGTAGGACACCCTCTTGGTGGGCGAGGACACCCTCTTGGTGGGCGAGGACACCCTCTTGGTGGGTGAGGACACCCTCTTGGTGGGTGAGGAACACCTTCTTGGTGGGTGAGGACACCCTCACCAGTCAAGAGGCTCAAAGTACAAGGCTTCAGGAAATAAGACTCAGCAGCCTCTGAAGCCATCCCAATCGATTTAAAATACTCTGAAGGTCATGGCCAGGCGCAAGAATGCGTTACGACTGGCTTCCACTCTCCAAAAGTAAACACGTTGCATTGCTAACGCTGTCACTCTATAGTACCTTCATCGACTTGGAACTTGTACTCTGAATTAGACCAGTTAAACATACAGAAGGAGATTTAGACCATTTCTAACCTTACACATAACAAACACTTGCCATTATTTATTCTCCAAAACAAAGAATTTCTTCCTTGGAGTTGCCTGATTACCAAAGGTTTTCCTGGCACTTTATAACCCATACGGGTTTGACGCTTCCCCAGGAATGCAATAATAATAATAATAATAATAATAATAATAATAATAATAATAATGAAGAAAATAATAATAAAAATGAAAATAATAATTGAACAAAAACAATTAAAAAGAATGAAGATATCATTATTTTTTTTTATTCTTAATGAAGGGTACAGCTCATGTGCAGTTGATGTGATTTAATTATTTGGGAAGCTTATTGCTGTAATTAAAGAAAGTAGCATGAGATATTGTGGCACTCTGAGTGCCTCTCCAGCACTCGCAAGCCTCTTATTACTATCTTGATGATATCTTGATGCTATCTTGATGCTATCTTGATGGTATCCTGATGCTACCTTGATGCTACCTTGATGCTATCTTGATGCTATCTTGATGCTATCTTGATGCTATCCTGATTCTACCTTGATGCTATCTTGATGCTATCTTGATGCTACCTTGATGCTATCTTGATGCTATCTACTGCTTTGAAAACAATGAGTCACAGAAAAAAATCGCCCTTTCTGTAGCACAAGCATAATAATCTTATCTAATTAGTAATACAATGACCCTAATTGAGCTATCACTCGACGGCTCTCATTCTAGTTATAAAAAAAAAAGGGAACATAATAGAAACTTAAACGTGGCTTTTCCCACGTTCTTAAACCAACGTCGTCGTAGGAGGTGATGAAAAAAGGTTTAATCTGTCATGAAACAATCTACACATTTCAACTTCTTGGGCGAGACCTAGATTACAAGATCAGCTTCTTGGAGATGTTAAATTGGTCTTATCAGAGAACTGGTTATTCTGAGGTGTAATTACACTGAGAGAAGGTTAGCTAGTGCGTCATGTAGGTGTAGTTACACTGAAAGAGGGTTGACTAGTGTATCATGTAGATGCATATAGTCTGAGGCAAGGTTAATTTTTTGTGTAGTGTAGATGTAAATAACCTGACAGAAAAGTTAACAAGAATGCCATTCAAAAGTACAACAGTAATTAATCGCTCTACTGAAGTGTTGTTCCAAATGATACATTGGTAAAATACTTTGTACACAACTGTGCTTCAGTACAGTACACAGCAGCTAAACCATTGTACACCCCAGCAGTTACACCACTAACCACCCCAGCAGCCAGACCACTAACCACCCAGCAGCCAGACCACTAACCACCCCAGCAGCCAGACTACTAACCATCCCAGCAGCCAGACCACTAACCACCCCAACAGCCAGACCACTAACCACCCCAGCAGCCACCCCACTAACCACCCCAGCAGCCACCCCACTAACCACCCCAGCAGTCAGACCATTGATGGACACCAGGAACTCATCCTTCGATAATCGATTTCCCTTTCACTTACGTGTTGCTAGCAATAGTGCAGCGACAACTGATCAATATTGCTCATGATCGGTCGGTGGCTGTTCGGTCGGTCTGTCATTCAGTCAATCAGTCGGTGTGTCGGGTAGTTAATAGTTAAGCCGAGATGATGAGTCGTTACCCAGGCAACCTGTGGATGCTGCTGATGTCATCTGTGGCTACCATGGTGCCAAGATGAGCCGTCTTGATTGACAGCTGTGCTCAGGGGATATACGCCTTCGTGTGCACTGAGAAATGCGCTGAGAGATACACGCCCTTGCTGTATACGCAGTGAAAGCTGCACTATTTTTAGAGTATACATACTGAGTATGTATACACGGAGAGATATACATACCTGGTGTACACACACTGAGAAAGAATAGCGCCTCTCCGTGTATATTCACTTACGGATACGCGACAATCGGGATATTTACACAGATATATCCTCCCAACGCCGTTCAGAGTGTATATATTTTGCGAGATATCCACCAAATGTGTGTAACTGTGTATATACACCAGGAGGTACGTATCTCAGTGTATTTACACTGCTATACACACATCTCGATGTATATTCAAGTAAGACATGTACAACATTGCATATACACTGAAAGAGTCATAACTCGGTGTGTATAAACCGAGAAACACACCTCTTACGTATATACACTTGGAGATATTCAGTTTTATTGTATATACATTGAAAGATTCACATGACACGGTATACATAGAGATATACATACTTGTGTATATATATATATATATACATAGAGATGCAATAAGATCACAGTAAACAGGTGATATCACAATACGCAGAACAACCACTGTAAAAAAAATAGTGAAATTCCAAGCGCTTTCGTGACTTCTCACATTATCAAGGAACTATAAAAACAAAACATCAACAGGAAGGCATATAAGGGCAAGACTACACCTCTCAGTCGCGTCACAGAATCGGGTGTTGTGACGCGACTGTGAGGTGTAGTCTTGCCCTTATATGCCTTCCTCTTGATGTTTTGTTTTTATAGTTCCTTGATAGATTGAGAAGTCACGAAAGCGCTTGGAATTTCGTTATTCTTTCACAGTGGTTGTTCTGTGTACATAGAGATGTAGACCAATAAGTTCATATACCCTGAGATACACCTCTTTAGTCTTCAAGAATATATGCAATAAGAAATGTATACCTCTCGGTGAATAAACACTAAGATACACAAACTTCTCAGTACATTTTTACATAAAAATAATCTTCTCTCTTTGTATATACACTGAAAGCTACAAACCTCTCTGTGTATAATCACTAAAATACATACTTCTAGATGTATATACATATACTGAGAGATCCACACGTCTAGGAGTATATACATTCTAAGTATTCACTTCCGTGTATATACTAGATGACAGACCTGTCGCCTTTCCATGCGTGGTAACTGCATGGATTAGCGAACTAAATTGACTGTCACCCCTCGCGTGAGAGAGCCCAAACTGCTAGGATAATCCATAGTTAATGTTGCAAAGTCCTGCAAGAAGCTGAGAGCATCGATACACTTCCCTGATGGTAGTGCCTTGTGCTGTCAACAAGAGCAGTGTTAGGAAAATGCTGAATTCGACACTGCGTTCTTGAACTGTAAACAAAAGAGATGTGTTGGAAATAATTATGTTGATGGGCAATTAAAAAACCCTTAAGGATCATGTTGCATGTTGAAACACCTGGGTGCTGTGCGACAGATGTGCCCAGCACTACACCTGTCTTGATGCTGCACACACCTGCAAGATCACACGTGGAACTACTAACATCAAAGTTAGAATATTATCAACAAAATATTAAAAATAAATTACTGTAATGTATAATAGTGTGTGGATTAAATGCTGAATAAGAGTCAGGGAGAGAATTGAATACTCACCTTTGGAATGAAGGATGGTATAGAGAAATATCTAGTAACCACATATAGTTACATGAGTAACAGACTCCAAATGTTACATGAAAGGGGACAAAGCGGCTGGGATTGATGGGATCAAGACAGAAATGTTGAAAACATGTGGGGATATAGTTTTGGAGTGGCTGGTACTTTTATTCAAAAAATGTATGAAAGAGGGGAGGATACCAAGGGACTGGCAGAGAGTATGTCCCCTTTGCCTTTGTACAAAGGCAAAGGGGACAAAAGAGAGTGTAATAATTATAGGGGAATAAGTCTGTTGAGTATACCTATTAAGGTGCAAAGTTATTATTGAATGAATTAAGGGTAAGATGGAGAGCAGGATCACTGATAAACAAGGTAGCTTCAGGAAGAGTACGGAGCGTCCAGACCAGGTGAGCAGTGTTTAGATAAGGTCAAGGAAGTTTTCGTTGCATTTATGGATTTAGAAAAAACAATAGGGTGGATAGAGGAGCAATGTAGTAGATGTTGCAGTTGTATATAATAGGTGGTAGGTTACTGAAATTTTTGCCGATGACATGGTGATTCTGTGAGATTCTGAGAGATCCGCCCCTCGCTCCACTCAGAGATCCGCCCCTCGCTCCACTCAGAGATCCGCCCCTCGCTCCACTCAGAGATCCGCCCCTCGCTCCACTCAGAGATCCGCCCCTCGCTAGACCAAACCTGATCTCGGCATACTGATGAGGCAGATCAATCGGTCAGTCTATTTGGGCCACAGAGTGAAGCGACCTTTCACTGAGAATTGTTAGTAGGTTGAGGCCTTTGTCCTTGAAGTGGCGATGCTTTCGGTTAGTAGTTTTAGCATTGCAAACCTGGAGGTCAAGACCACGTCATTCGAGGTCATCCAGACTACACCAGCGAGCTAGCTAAATGCTCAAGGTGTTCGTCACTATTAAAATATAATTCTTTTGGAAGTTATAAATGATCATATAAGATCCGCTGAAGGGATCATCTGTGTTTTGCTAAGATTGTATAGTCTTGGATTCCTGTGTGTAAGTATGCGAGTCTCTTCTCATTCTCGTTGTGGTTTGTTGCATATTTCGTCTATTTGGTTCGTAGATAGAGCTTAATCCTAAGGTATACAGGATTGAGTACCAGTAAGTGGTTTGCTAATTTTTGTCCTGCCTCCACACTTTCCTTTATTTTTTTTTTCATAACACGAGAATTCCTTATCAGATTTCCTTCAATTTTTCAATGATAGTGTAGGGTAACTAGGGCAGGATTCTTGCAACTGTTGACGTGTGCAAGTGCCCTATGATCAGAATTATATAATCAATTAAAATACTCTTGGAATGGGTCCTAAAACATTGAAAAGTGAAGCCTGGTCACAGACTGGGCCGCGGGGGCGTTCACCCCCGAAACCAAGTATACTCCAGGTATACTCACCCATTTAATACCTCTGAGTCCTACTGGGACTAGAGCGGAGCTCTTCATCAACTCCAAGGCTGGGGGACTGATTGCCTCGTATTTTGTATATAATTCTAGTCTTCACATTATATACTTGTATTGCACTGATAAAGCCACTGGAGGGCGAAACGTCTACAAATAAAGATACCCAGATGTTTCACAGGTGTCTAATTCTTCATCTTGGAAGTGGCGTGTGTCGATGGACAAGTGCCAATATTAGGTGCAAAATAGCGAGGAATTCCTTTCAGATTAAATAACGTAAAATATACATGAATATTCTTATTCTGAAGGACTTCCATCTTTAATGGCTGGTGGATCTTATGGAGAGGATTGTACTTAATATGTTTACATTGTGGAGAGAATATTTTCCAATGTGCTAATATAGTTAATAATCTTGGAATAGTTGGAATCTATGCGTTGACTCGTGGACGAAAATATGCAAATAAGAGTTCGTGAAAATTTGGATTTATTGGTAAACTGTAGAATGTTTCTTTACGTCAGTTAACATTAGTGTCTTAAAGCAGGTTCAATATTTTAGTGGACTTTATGTGGGCTTTAATGGGCCCACATAAAGTCCACCAAAAACTGGGATCTCCAGCTGGAAAAAAAATCATACTTTTAAAATAGTCTAAATATTCATGATATAATTTATAATTTTGGTTGCCGTTCTCTTTAGCCATCAAGGAGATATACATTTTTAAGTTACTCCTACAACATATATTAAACTGTTTTTTTTTAAATATATTAACTTTTTTTTCAACTGGTGTGGTCTACTATGTGTCCTTCCCTAGTAACCTAACTTGCGTGGGGTTTCACTACGATCAGTCGACTGGTTCCCCTGAAATAAATAGGAGGAATAAACCCTCTGAAGAGGCTCTCACCTGACAGGTAAGTTTATTCAGGTATACACAAATACAGTTACATAAATTATCATACATAGCAGCATATGTGTAAATTATTTAGCATAACCCAAAAAAAGTCAGTGACTTATTTCCATTGGGATCCTCTATTCCATTGGGACCCAAATGACTGACTGTATTATTTTTGGTTATAGAGTCACAAATACACACACATGAGTACGTATACAATACATAAAGACACATATATAAGTATAGTTATGCGCAGCACATGCATACATATGTACAATGAAATATGCTCATGAATACATATTCACAGGTGTGTGTATATTCACAAGTGTACACGAGCACACGTACGCATGTATTGCATATGCATATTTATGCACATGCACAAGTATACATCAATAAATACATCCACAAATGTTTGCATGCATACATACATACATACATACATACATACATACATACATACATACATACATACTTACATACATACATTCATACATACATAAGTTAGACATCCTGGCTGGCTGCCTGGCTGATTGGCTGCCTGGCTGGCTGGCTGGCTGGTTGGTGATCTGATTGACTGACTGCTTGTCTGTCTTCTTGGCTGTCTGTTTGGTTATCAGGTTGACTGGCTGCTAGATTGACTGGCTGGTTGTCTAGCTAAATAGAAGGTTGGCTGACTGGCAGATTGGCTGACTGACAGATTGGCTGGCTGGCTGATTGGCTGACTGGCTGATGGATTTAACATCTCGTGTGGGCGATTGACATCGACCACATAGTAAATAACGACTTTCTGCATACCGTGTGTGTGTGTGTGTGTGTGTGTGTACGTAAACTCACCTATATGCTGTTGCAGGGGTTGATTCACAGCTCGGGTGTGTGTACTCACCTAATTGTACTCACGTACTCACCTAATTGTGGTTACAGGGGTCGATTCATAGCTTCTGGCCCCGTCTCTTCACTGGCCACCAAGTCCACTCTCTCCCTGCTACATGAACTTAATCATACATCTTCTTAAAGCTATGTATGAATCCTGCCTAAACTACATCACTCTCCAGATTGTTCCACTTACTATCAACTCTATGACTGAAGAAATACTTCCTAACATCCCTGTGACTCATTTGAGTCTTCAACTTCCAGTTGTGACCCCTTGTTGCTGTGTCCCATCTCTGAAACATTCTATCCCTATCCAACTTGTCAATGCCTTTTTCACTATTTAATATGTTATCGTGTCCTCCCCATCCCTCCTCTCCTCCAGTGTTGTCAGGTTGAGTTCTCCTAGGTCACACCTCTTAGCTCCGGGACTAGTCTTGATGCAAACCTTCGCACTTTCCCTAATTTCTTGACGTGTTTAACCAGGTGTGTGTGTGTGTGTCCTGCATTTGTTTTAGGCCTGTCTGTCTTAATTTATGTCTGCAAGACTTCTTTTCTATAAGTTTAATAGTTTACTTGTGTCTGTGCCTGATGCCTGTCTGTGTCAGTCTAAGTTCTGTCTCCCTATTTTGTGTCTGTCTATGTGTATGTTATAAAAGTTGTCTTTGTCTCTCTGCCTGTGTTTGTCAATCTGTGTCTGTATTTGTCTGACTAATTAAATGAGTGGCTGGCTGGCTGGCTGGCTGGCTGGCTGGCTGGCTGGCTGGCAGGATGCTTGACTGGCTGGCTGGCAGGCAGGCAGGCAGGCAGGCAGGCACGCTGGCTGGCTGGCTGGCTGGCTGGCTGGCTGGCTGGCTGGCTGGCTGGCTGGCTGGCTGGCTGGCTGGCTGGCTGGCTGGCTGGCTGGCTGGCTGGCTGGCTGGCTGGCTGGCTGGCTGGCTGGCTGGCTGGCTGGCTGGCTGGCTGGCTGGCTGGCTGGCTGGCTGGCTGGCTGGCTGGCTGGCTGGCTGGCTGGCTGGCTGGCTGGCTGGCTGGCTGGCTGGCTGGCTGGCTGGCTGGCTGGCTGGCTGGCTGGCTGGCTGGCTGGCTGGCTGGCTGGCTGGCTGGCTGGCTGGCTGGCTGGCTGGCTGGCTGGCTGGCTGGCTGGCTGGCTGGCTGGCTGGCTGGCTGGCTGGCTGGCTGGCTGGCTGGCTGGCTGGCTGGCTGGCTGGCTGGCTGGCTGGCTGGCTGGCTGGCTGGCTGGCTGGCTGGCTGGCTGGCTGGCTGGCTGGCTGGCTGGCTGGCTGGCTGGCTGGCTGGCTGGCTGGCTGGCTGGCTGGCTGGCTGGCTGGCTGGCTGGCTGGCTGGCTGGCTGGCTGGCTGGCTGGCTGGCTGGCTGGCTGGCTGGCTGGCTGGCTGGCTGGCTGGCTGGCTGGCTAGGTGACTGGTTTGTTTGTTTGTTTGCTGGTGTTTCAGTGACAGTTCTGGCCAGTCACCATTTCCTTCACCTCAAAGGACACACTAAACCTCTCCAGTGAGGTGTTTCCAGGCGAAGGTTTCACAGGCAACAACACCTTTTCACCAGCTTTTAAGGCACGATTTACAAACTTCTGGTCAAAATGGAGTTTCGTCCTACACTGCCATCCACCTCGAGGTGGACTCACGCCAGCGGCCTTAACATGTTCCAGCGGTGGAGGTTCATCCTGAACAGCCAGCCAGTGTTTCTAGAGAACTGATATTGATTCTGTTACATCTCATCTCTGTATTCCAGTCAGATGTTGAGTTGTAGCAGCTTCTTACACATACTCTCCTAAACTAACCAGGGTACGGGTGGGGCTTGAACCCATGGCGTTTGAGTCGTACAGCTCTTACCCAGACGAGGTCCAACCCTGGCTTGTTTACCTGCAGCTTAGACTTATGGAACAGTCTCTCCAACCCTGGGTCATCAACGGGGTCTTTACAAGCTAATAGCTCCTGAGCCACAAGTTAACCCATAACATAGTTGCCTGAAATAAAGGTCCCTCCTACAAAGGGTATCTCATTAAAAATATCTAAAGACAGATAATCAGTTTGGAAGACAGATTTTACCTCCAAATTGTGTACTGTTGTTCTTACAGTTGAACCCGTAATGCTTCTTGGGGAAAAAAATCCACCCGTGTATATGTATTCTCTCTAACTGGTGAAACACCAGTTAGCAGTGAATTAAAAGTTTCTCGTACATCCTGCAAAGAAAACAAAAACATTCTTCATGTTGGCAACATCTTCACACAATTATTATTATTATTACATTAATGAGGAAGCACTAAATTCTTAGGGGTTTACAGCTCCTCCGGAAATGGAAGGCATTCAGGACTGATTCAATCGGAGCATTGGTTCCTTAGATCAAGAGTCCCTCACCAACACCAAGGAACCTTCTTTGAGGGAATCTTCACGTAGTACCAGAGTGAACATGGTAGAAGATGCGCTGATCCTTCGGTCAGGACTGGTCAAAAATCCCTGTACAATTGTGAAACTTGAATCCGTACAACTGAATGGGTTTCACATGTTGTTTACCATTGAAGCCTCTGCTACTGTAGCTGCATGATCCAGTGGCATACCTCTGCAGAACTCTCGTAATTGTCCCTTTGTAACACAGGTGCACCAGAAAAACTTGAATGGCTTAATTTAAGTAGGCATAACTCTGGTCCCTAACTGTTGAGCTCCTGAAATTGTTTCCCAGAATTTTGAGCTCTTGTGAGCTGGGCTCCTAAAAAAAAAAAGTTACCAGTATCCTTTGCTGTCATTTACGTATTTAACTATTCCTTTGAAACCGTAGTCACGTTGTAATTTGTTTTAGCACCCATTAAATCTATTAAGTTTAGAATTAGGTTCACAGTGGAAAAAAATTACGACTAATATCCCTTCACTTCTTACTAGCTAAGAAATTTTCACCACCTCTCAGGCATCATTAAAAATCCTTCAGATATTTTGCTTCAGAATAGCCTAAAAAAGGATCATCTACAAGAATAAGAATATTTTGTCTAGACTCCCACTGATGCTATTAACGAGTGCTAGTTTTTCTGTTCCCAGCATCCTTTAGGGATCGTCCCACTAGAAAGTTTAAACCCCTGAACTTCTGGCAATATTTATCAGGTAACATTTGGTATGCTAATAAGATTACAGTCTTAACTTTCTATAGTCAGGAAAGTTAGTTCCTTCAAGTGTGTTAGTTCCTTCAAGTGTGTTAGTTCCTTCAAGTGTGTTAGTTCCTTCAAGTGTGTCAGTTCCTTCAAGTGTGTCAGTTCCTTGTGAACCTTCATTGTCCACTCACTATCTATCCACTTCTGCCACTTAGTAACTTTTGTTGGAGAAAGGAGCCTCTCTTAGCACCTTTATGAGAATAGTATTTTAATGATAGTGATGAGTTTAAGATAGTCTCTTGGTGATAGGGATGAATTTAAGATAGTTTCCTGGTGATAGTGATGAGTTTAAGATAGTCTCATGGTGAAAGTGTTGAAAAGTAGACAGTATTTCACTTTGACATCAAACTGAGAGTATTGTCCAAAATAACAATTGTCTACTCTGGTTCCCATACATATTTTCCAAGTGAAAACTCTCTAGTTTTTTCCTTTCATCTGCTTTATTCTTGGCTGTTTCCATCACTCATTCCACCTAACTAATTGTGCTTGCCGAAATCTTGCCAACTCCACCTCTGTTCTAGATTAAAGCTGAGTAGTATTACTGACTACAATGTTCCCTTTCCCATGCGTGAGCTTTATCAAGAATATATACTTGATAAAGCTTGTCTTCTAGATTTGCCGTGAGGGAAGTATAGATTCCTTTGCTTTTACTCTAGATTGCTACGCCTGTGTTCTTGATTGCTACGCCTGTGTTCTTGATTGCTACGCCTGTGTTCTTGATTGCTTCGCCTGTGTTCTTGATTACTTCGCCTCTGTTCTTGATTACTTCGCCTGTGTTCTTGATTGCTACGCCTGTGTTCTTGATTGCTACGCCTGTGTTCTTGATTGCTTCGCCTCTGTTCTTGATTACTTCGCCTGTTCTTGATTGCTACGCCTGTGTTCTTGATTGCTACGCCTGTGTTCTTGATTTCTACGCCTGTGTTCTTGATTGCTACGCCTGAGTTCTTAATTGCTACGCCAGTGTCCTAGATTACTAAGCTTGTGTTCTAGACTGTCATGCCATAATATTAGTTTGATCTACCTGTATTCTAGAGTGCTCATCCTGTATGCTAGATTGCAATGTAAGTATTCTTGGTTGGTATGTCTGTATTATAGATGGCTATAGATTTCTGCTTGTATAGGTCTTTTATTTTGTAGATATTGGCGCCGTCCCCATGGATTGTGTGCTGGGAATTCTTGATGTGAACCTGACTGAGAGTTTGTGTTCAGTTTGTGTTCAGTTTGTGTTCAGTTTGTGTTCAGTTTGTGTTCAAGGTCCCTCCCAGTTTTTTTTACCTACACCAAATCACAAATGTTGCTCGGGATTTAACATATTCCTGAGTCTCATTGGAAACTGTTATTCTTTGAGTCTTAGATAAACTATTGCCTAATTTGTTTGGGTAGAAGAAATGTGATCTCGGGTTTATTTCGGAAAAAACCTTCTTGAAATTGCATATTTAATTTTTTAGCATTATTGTTTTCTGGTTTCATTGTTGAGTTGTCAGTTTTAGAGTTGTTTTTGTTGGCTCTGATCCAATCTGGAGATAAATGGTATAAAATACCTACACGATGGAGTATAATGCAGTAAACCATATCACGATTTCGTGAGTCAAGTTATAATGCAGTATAATGTGATCATTGACTACGTTTCGTTCACACAGTGGGCGAAACGTCACAAACTGTGCCCAACACAGCAATTACCTGCAGAGGCACTGAGATTAACGCAGCTGTGTTTGCCAGAATACGAACCGAGTATAAACGCTTGAAGAGGCAGGTACATTAACTAAGGAAGAGAAGGTTTTAGAGGCAGGATTCAGCTTCAAGCGTGATCATGTTTTCCCCGCAGTTCTGATGACTGTGAAAAAATTGGGACTGACTGGTTATAAAAGTGTGGAAAGTGGAGACGTAGAGTGATGAGAGAGAGAAGAGAGAGAGAGAGAGAGAGAGAGAGAGAGAGAGAGAGAGAGAGAGAGAGAGGAGAGAGAGAGAGGGTGTGAGGGTGGGAGGCGAGGGGTATCAATAGTGATACCTTCAGTTGGCCACTCTGACATCTTCAGTTGGTCACTGTGGCACCATCAGTGGGTCACTGGCACCTTCAGTTGGTCACTGTGGCCCCATCAGTTGGTCACTGTGGCACCATCAGTTGGTCACTCTGGCACCTTCAGTTGGTCACTGTGGCACCATCAGTGGGTCACTGTGGCACCTCAGAGAAGGTGGATGTCTGTGAATCGTTTGAACAATTTGTTTGACATAACTGGCACTAATTGTCCAGCATCATGTTCATCAGTTCTTCACAACAACACAACTGTTCTTTATAACACATGTTCTTCACAACACATATGTTCTTCACAACACACATGTTCTTCACAACACACATGTTCTTCACAACACACATGTTCTTCACAACACACATGTTCTTCACAACACACATGTTCTTCACAACACACATGTTCTTCACAACACACATGTTCTTCACAACACACATGTTCTTCACAACACACATGTTCTTCACAACACACATGTTCTTCACAACACATCTGTTCTTCACAACACACATGTTCTTCACAACACACATGTTCTTCACAACACATATGTTCTTCACAACACACATGTTCTTCACAACACATATGTTCTTCACAACACATATGTTCTTCACAACACACATGTTCTTCACAACACACATGTTCTTCACAACACACATGTTCTTCACAACACACATGTTCTTCACAACACACATGTTCTTCACAACACACATGTTCTTCACAACACACATGTTCTTCACAACACACATGTTCTTCACAACAACATGTTCTTCACAACACATGTTCTTCACAACACATGTTCTTCACAACACACATGTTCTTCACACACATGTTCTTCACAACACACATGTTCTTCACAACACATGTTCTTCACACACACATGTTCTTCACAACACATATGTTCTTCACAACACATATGTTCTTCACAACACACATGTTCTTCACAACACATGTTCTTCACAACACACATGTTCTTCACAACACACATGTTCTTCACACACACATGTTCTTCACAACACACAGTGTTCTTCACAACACACATGTTCTTCACAACACACGTGTTCTTCACAACACATGTTCTTCACAACACATCTGACGCAATAAAATGTCACATTATTTGCATCTGTCTGTATTTACCCAACATTTTGCCAGCAATTCTAAAATTATTAACAGCTTTACTTTATTGGAAGGTCTACGAATTTTCGTAGTTTGAATACACATGATTCACGAAACACATGTATTAGGTATCAACGTAGGCATACCATTGGTTGCCTGATGCGGTCTGATTATTTTTTTCCACTGGTGATGTCCTCCCTCTAGGATAGGAAATGGGTTTATGTAACTACTAGACATGTTTGATCAATTTTATATGGAGCAGGGGTCCCCATTCTGCGGCCCGAGGGCCACACGTGGCCCTTCTAGGAAATGGATGTGGCACTCGAATGATATTACGAATTCACTTTTGTGTAGGTTCGACACTGTTACGGTATTAACAGTTATAAAATATTTAAAGCCATTTTACACCAAAACCTTATTATCACCGCCTCTAACAACCACCTTGTACTTCTGGTGCGCATGATTTATGTGGCTATATCTGTCAACTGTGGCCCTCCTTTAAATTTGGCTTTTCAAATTGGCCCTTTCATGCAAAAAAGTTGGGGATTACTGATATAGATCATTCCTGGGTTTAGCTTCTATGTGATAACTTGACAAAGCCTCTACTGTTCAGCTTCTAACTTCGAAGACTTGTGTGTCCTGTTTTAAATAACGTTGGAATCGGTTGTAAATTGCATGTTTTTGTCGATAGAAAGTCGATAAAGACTCATATTATTTAAGAATGAAAAGGCACAATTGCGTGATCGAAAAGTCGTCATAAAATTCATTGTCGTACGTACGGGTTATTTGTGTCGTCTGATTCTTAGTTCAGGAAGGAAATGTTGACATGTAGTGATGGTATGTAGTGAGGGTATGTAGTGAGGGTATGTAGTGAGGGTATGCAGTGAGGGTATGTAGTGAGGGTATGCAGGTTGTAGAGAGTGGGTATCATGCGATGCGTGATAATCTATTGGGTAAAAGTTTGGAAGTTACCTCCGCTCCGTCGTCAACGTTGGTCACTTTCGGGGATAACTAAATGCAATAAGACACAATAATCAAGAGGGAGAATAAAAATACAGGTTACCCTGGTTCAGTATTGCCAACTCTAGATTACATTTCCTGTGTGTGTGTGTGTGTGTGTGTGTGTGTGTGTGTGTGTGTGTGTGTGTGTGTGTGTGTGGACAGAGAGAAAGAAAGAGTCTTCAAGGACCTCCTCTTGATTATAATAAAGAGTCAGGTGTAACGAGCCTCGTAAGCATCTCCTCTCCTCTCTTCTCTTCTTGCAAGAACACACAGGATGCTCACCCACGTTGTCTTGCACTTCTGCCTCGTTATAACGTCGAGACAAAGCATCATCTTGCAGAATACAAGACACTTTTAATCAATTTTATCCCCTCGTCTAACAATATCACCCGAATTTAAAGAGCCACGATAATCGCTAAACAGTGGCAACAGGAATTTTTTTTATTATATGTATGCAAAGTGCTGGACCCGATGCGGTCATTTAGCCCAAGGAATGATTGAGGATCGATCCGCCGTCTGGTAAGATCGATACATTACTACTCTGGCTGCTTGGCTTCCTCTTAGGAATCTGTTGGAATTTTGTTAATATATTTATGTGAGACGGAAACCCGTGTTGGTCGCCTAGCATGAGTGGTACGGGCTCGATACTTAGTCTGGCAAACGCAAGCTACACATGACTGTAGTGAAGGTGGGGGGAAGGGGTATGCATTATGCAATAGTGTTTTATTTTTCATTCAAGTCCGTGTGCACTTTCCTAGGGTCTGTCTGGACTTTCCCAGGGCCTGTGTACATCCTCCCAGTGCTTGTATACACCATTCATGGGCTTGTATACACCCTTCCAGGTCTTGTGTGCTCCCTCCCAGGATCTGTGTACAACTGTACATTTTTCCCGATCATCATTCATATTCATACGGCTGGTGTACATCTTCCCAGAGCCAACGTACATTCTCAGGGCCCCTTGTATACTCTCCCAGAGTCCATTACACCCTCCCCAATATTCGTGTATTCCTGCTAGGACTCGTGCACAACCTCGCCACCATACACATTATGTATACTCAAGTATCACTGCGGCATCCAAGGAAGACCTGCAGTTTTTACCTGGAGAGGCCGAGTTTATCCTCGTAGCAGGGAACTCAGCGGCGGGAATGTTATGGAAGAAGACTACCCTTGGGGATAGCAGGTATATATGCTGCACTCATCGCTGGCATACCTCTGCTATGCTCACCTTTGCATTTTTGTTCGTTTCGGTCGAAGTGCTTTACATGTTATCCAGAAATTTGACTCCCTAAATTGAGTCGTGCTCCGCAGACCACAGTGACTGTGTCCGAAATGCACGGAATGTTAGTGGCTTTCTTATGTGTTAACAATATTTTATTACACGTGAACTAAATTTTGGGATACTGAAGAAATAAATAAAGCTTGTTTTTTGCTGTTTTAGAATTTCTAGGAAGCACAAAGAAGTGGTATTGTGGAGGGTCTCTGGTGTGACGGTCAAGGTAACGAACAAGACTCAGCTGACCGGCTTCTTATCCACGATCCACCGATTTTCCCCAGGAAGGAAAGTCCCCTTTTCGGACTATTTTTCCAGTGCTATTCCAATGATTCCGATGCCCCAGCCTTGGTCCTAGTCAAAAGATAACATTTTTTTTCCCCATCCATACGTGACTAGGCTTCTGACCGTCACGGAGTCACGCTCGAGAACTGGACACAGTTGGAAGCCACAAGGAGAGGCTCCCGGCACTTCTCTGTCAGGACTTTGTGTAGCCTTTACAGTAAACTATATATAAATAGGCTGTCCCATTTAACTGAAAGCTTGCCGAATTCACTTGCAACATCTACATGCTCACTGAAAGTTCCACCTGCAACATTGATTCACTCTTTGACTACAATTGAAATATTGCACATCATTTAATTTCGTTTTTGCACCTCCACACAATCAACTCCTCCCACCTTTACACTTCTCTTTACAGCGCCGTATGGCAAGTAAGGGTTTGGCAAACTGTGAAATATCATTATCTTACACTTAAGGGATGGAGGATCGAGCATGCAGTTGGCACAATAACTCTGTCTCGCACAAGGGAAGGGTTCGACCCGTGGTAAGGTCAACCTAAAATATCCAACCCAATGCTCTTACAGCTATAGCATTTTTGGTACAGAGTGCAGCGTAAGTTTTAAACTCCAACCAGGTACAGAGTGTGGCATAAGTTTTAAATTCTAGGTTCATCCTGCAGCACTGTGAAGCAAGCTACTCAACTCACAGCTGCACCCAGCAAATTAGTCAACTCACTACTACACCCAACAGGCTAGTCAACTCACTACTACAACCAACAGGCTAGTCAACTCACTACTACACCCAACAGGCTAGTCAACTCACTACTACACCCAACAGGCTAGTCAACTCACTACTACAACCAACAGGCTAGTCAACTCACTACTACAACCAACAGGCTAGTCAACTCACTACTACAATCAACAGGCTAGTCAACTCACTACTACACCCAACAGGCTAGTCAACTCACTACTACAATCAACAGGCTAGTCAACTCACTACTACAACCAACAGGCTAGTCAACTCACTACTACAACCAACAGGCTAGTCAACTCACTACTACAATCAACAGGCTAGTCAACTCACTACTACAACCAACAGGCTAGTCAACTCACTACTACAACCAACAGGCTAGTCAACTCACTACTACAACCAACAGGCTAGTCAACTCACTACTACAACCAACAGGCTAGTCAACTCACTACTACAACCAACAGGCTAGTCAACTCACTACTACACCCAACAGGCTAGTCAACTCACTACTACACCCAACAGGCTAGTCAACTCACTACTACAACCAACAGGCTAGTCAACTCACTACTACAACCAACAGGCTAGTCAACTCACTACTACAATCAACAGGCTAGTCAACTCACTACTACACCCAACAGGCTAGTCAACTCACTACTACAATCAACAGGCTAGTCAACTCACTACTACAACCAACAGGCTAGTCAACTCACTACTACAACCAACAGGCTAGTCAACTCACTACTACAATCAACAGGCTAGTCAACTCACTACTACAACCAACAGGCTAGTCAACTCACTACTACAACCAACAGGCTAGTCAACTCACTACTACAACCAACAGGCTAGTCAACTCACTACTACAATCAACAGGCTAGTCAACTCACTACTACAACCAACAGGCTAGTCAACTCACTACTACAACCAACAGGCTAGTCAACTCACTACTACAACCAACAGGCTAGTCAACTCACTACTACAACCAACAGGCTAGTCAACTCACTACTACAACCAACAGACTAGTCAACTCACTACTACAACCAACAGGCTAGTCAACTCACTACTACAACCAACAGGCTAGTCAACTCACTACTACAACCAACAGGCTAGTCAACTCACTACTACAACCAACAGGCTAGTCAACTCACTACTACAACCAACAGGCTAGTCAACTCACTACTACACCCAGCAAGCTGGTCAACTGACCTCACTCTATATAATAAAATCACCTGGGTAATAATGCATATTGTAGTGTGGGTATAACCATAAAATAGGGTGCCATAAAATAGAGTTTGTTGTATTATGAGCTGGTTCTTGTATTTGTAAGCTTGTTGTATTTTTGAGCTTGGTGTATTTGTGAGCTTGTTGCATTACGAGCTCGTTGTTGTATTTGTAAGCTTGTTGTATTTGTGAGCTTGTTGCATTACGAGCTCGTTGTTGTATTTGTAAGCTTGTTGTATTTGTGAGCTTACTGTTGTATTCATGAGCTTACTGTTGTATTTATGAGGTTGTTGCTGTGTTTTGTTGCAGACACTGTTCTTGTGTTCTTGCAATATTCATGAAGAATTTGTTTCAAAGGTTGCAGTTATATTTTTTTGCAATGTTTCATGGAAGAATCTTAGGATGGCACCTTTACAATGGTGTCACATTTACAATGGTGTCACCTTTACAATGGTGTCACCTTTACAATGGTGTCACATTTACAATGGTGTCACCTTTACAATGGTGGCACCTTTACAATAGTGGCGCCTTTACAATTGTGGTGCCTTTACAGTGGTGACGCCTTTAAAATGGTGGCGCCTTTACAATGTTGACGGCTTTACAATGGTGACGCCTTTAAAATTGTGGTGCCTTTACAATAATGGCGGCTTTACAATAATGACGCATTTAAAATTTTGGCGCCTTTACAATGTTGGCGGCTTTACAATAGTGGCGGCTTTACAATGGTGGTGCCTTTACAGTAGTGGAGCCTTTACAATAGTGGCGCCTTTACAATGGTGGCGCCTTTACAATGGTGATGCCTTTACAATGGTAGAACCTTTACAATGATGTCACATTTACAGTGGTGGCACCTTTACAATGGTGTCACATTTACAATGGTGGCACCTTTACTATGGTGGTGCCTTTACAATGGTGGCACCTTTACAATGGTGGTGCCTTTACAATAATGGCACCTTTACAATGGTGGTGCCTTTACAATGGTGGCACGTTTACAATGGGGGCACTTTTACAATGGTGGCACTTTTACAATGGTGGCATCTTTACAATGGTGGCATCTTTACAATGGTGGCGCCTTTACAATGATGGCACATTTACAATGGTGGCGCCTTTACAGTCGTGGCGCCTTTAAAATGGTGGCACCTTTACAATGGTGCCACCTTAACAATGGTGGCACCTTAACAATGGTGTCACATTTACAATGGTGGCACCATTTGTTGCAGTAGACAATGAATTTTGAATTGTAATTTTTCAGCTTGTGTAATTACAGTGGTAACTGTTAGTAATATTTCATGAGTATTTATTGCACTGTTACAGCCATAAGCACTTACAGCTGTAAGCAGTTTCAGCTGTAAGCAGTTACTGTTGAAAGATTTGCTGCTGTGGTCTACACTGAATGTTCACGTCAATATTTAATTATGGCTGCTTTGAATTACAGTTAAAACTCTAAGCAGTTGATGGTTTAATAAGGTAATTTTACGGCACGGGTGGGGCTTGAACTCGGGGCAAGTGATTCGCAAAACTTCAGGCCAGCGTATAAGCCACTGGGCCAACTGGCTACAATAAGATCCTTCCAACTAGGTATATTTGTACACCATAGAGAGGTTCAATCCCCGCCCGTACCGTGGTTTGTTTGCTATCGTGTCATTACGATTTCGTGAGTTAAGAGAGACGCTATGCAAGGCGAGAGCTCCTGGTTTCAATCACAGGCACACTTCCTGGCGCTATTCACCTGCGCGCCCAGCGGTAATTGGGAACCTTCTGGTGGGTCGATTGGAGAATCGTGTCGTGCCAGACACAATACGTGGGTTAGTAGTCTCAAAGATGAAATGAAGAAGGAATGAAGTTGCTCTTGTTCCTATCCTACAGTGTCTCCTACTAGAGAGTGTACTCTGCAGTATATAATATATATGTATATATATATATATATATATATATATATATATATATATATATATATATATATATATATATATATATATATATATATATATATATATGACATAAGCCAACAGTATCAATTTGTCCCAGTGGGATCAGAGTCCTTGGGAGCGTGGGGAAAAAATGCAACACGTTTCCTTAATGAACTGGGTTCCAGACTCATCGACACCACCAGGGACCCAAGGGCAGCCACGTTCATGTTCCAGCGTCTCAGCGTGGCCATCCAGAGGGAAACGCATGCTGCATACTTGGCTCGCGTCCGGCTTCGGAGGAGCTGGAGGAGATTCATAATCTTTGACATATTGAACCATTGTATTCATGTTCATGTTTGTGTTTTCTATCAATGTATTCTGTCTATTAATAAAGCATTCATATATATATATATATATATATATATATATATATATATATATATATATATATATATATATATATATATATATATATATATATATATATATATATATATATATATATGCAATGCCACCGTCTACAGGATGGATATGGGATGCTCTCTAAATTAGGTGCTACCGTCCACAGGAAGAATAGAGGACGCATATTTATTTCGGCACTTCTGTAAAATCCTAAATCCTCTTGTGTCTGGCTTGGCTTAGTAGTTTTTGAACTTCTCTAAGTCGCGACTCCCTGAACAGGGTTTGGAAAGTATGTGAATTCCCTGTAGCAGCAAAGATGTGACCAGTACATGAAAAAGTTAGATGACAGGCGTCCCCACTGTATCGAGACATATCTGCCGTGAAAGCTAGACTGTTCAAGATACTGTACCTCCAAATTTGTTAGATAATATTCAAATGAAACAGCAAGTAGTGTTTTACGAACACAGGTGATGAGTCCTGGTCTACTCAGCAGTAGACTATAATGTATATTTCGCCTTCACTCACTATATACAGATATGTATATCATGTACAATATGTAAAGATAAAATAATAATAAGTGTACACCGCGGTGACAGATGGCAAAGCAGAAGTCAGAGAGAGAGTGCACCGTACTCAACCAGCAGGTAGGCAAGTCTGCCAATGCTTACCGCAAGTGAAACACATTGCTTCAGTTTTGTCAGGCTTGCCTGTGATTAGTCAATGAACCAAGGTACTGATTTAACGACGGGTACCATATCGATCGTTAAATCCTTAACACCCTTAACATTCTCTTTGCATGCCACATAGTGAATACTAACACATTATTTTTTTATGAAAGGTATATACCGAAACTTTACTTCAGTGAGAGGGCTGCGGATGTAGTGTGTTAAGAAGCGTTCGGTATTGAAAGTAATACCGAGAATGTCAATTCAAGATTTATCGCCAAGAGATAGGTAAGTGGGTATTCAAGATTTCTCAGAAAACACGATAGATACTTGTTGGCCATATGATGACTCGCCACTAGAATTCTCGGATATCTGACTGAGGATTTCTGCTGCCTTGCCGGTCTGATCTTTTCTTTTGAGAGAGCCTCAAAGAGCTTTGATTGGGGGAGAGTGTTGGTAAGAGCATTCATGGAAATGTTATTCCCACATAAATGTGTTGGGACAAGACATGTTGATTGCAGTCTGATTCACTTGTTCCTGCATCGCTTCCTGCATCACTTGTTCCCCTCATCACAGATGAGAGGAAATTTTGTCCAACATAAAGAATTACTCAGTTATAAGTACCTTTTTCTACTGTGCCTCCCGGTACTTTTAGTTTTTTCAAGATCCCTTTATTAAAATCTGAAAATATGGAGCAAAAAGAGTGTTAATTATAAATGTTAATATATATAATCCAGGATGGAAGGGCGTAAATATTCACTTGAGTTTACAGAATATATGGTTTTAATGGGTATGAGAATAGATGTATATTTAAGTTCTGGGGCTGAGGGAGAGGACAGCTGGGCCACAGATGGTGGCCACTGATGCAGACATGACACAGCAGTGTTGTCTGTGAAACTTTCCTATTGTAAGAATAGTAGACTACTGGTACAGCGCTGAACCTGCTACCAGTCACCACCACGGTTCGAGTCTCTGTCTATTCTTTTGCGAATTCGAATATATATATATATATATATATATATATATATATATATATATATATATATATATATATATAAAAGTGTGTGTGTGTGTGTGTGTGTGTGTGTGTGTGTGTGTTGTGTCTGTGTCTGTGTGTGTTTGTGTATGTTTGTGTATGTGCGGAAAGTGAAAGTACCAGGATAATTATATTTAACACTTGTGTTTGGTATTAAAATGCCGAGAAATAATGTAAACATTGCGACTGTAAACTTTACCAAATGTCTACAAGTGAACACAAAACCAAAGGTATAACAAGTATATGATAAGAGGGAAGTGAGAGAAGCAAGAAAGAAGGCAAGAAATTGAAGAGGAATAAGAAAATGGGTAAAGTACACTTGATATTTATCTCTTTACTTGATGCAGTGTTCTTGATCCAAGGAACAGAAGCTGTCTGATTGCTTATCATTCCTCAGGCTCTCTATGGCCCATACGGATTTAGCATTTTGTAATTGAAATAATTATAATGGTAGTAGTGGTGTTGGCACCCAGCCTTGGTGGTGTCAGGAGTTGGTGTCACTGGTGTTGGCACCCGGCCTTGGTGGTGTCATGAGTTGGTGGCAGTGGTGTTGGCACCCGGCCTTGGTGGTGTTAGGAAGTGGTGTCAGGAGTTGGTGGCAGTGGTGTTGGCACCCGGCCTTGGTGGTGTCAGGAGTTAGTGGCAGTGGTGTTGGCACCCAGCCTGCCGTATCAACCGTGATCGCTGGCACTTCCTGGGCGGTGGTTGAGACAAAGTGCTCTCAGCTGGTGAGTGACTTATTGGTTTTTTTCGTTGGGATCAATTTACTTAACACGTCACGATCATACATAAAACTTCTGCGTCTGTGATGTTTGGAAAGACTTCTTCAGCATTAGAATCGACCTTCATGGAATTAGACAGGATCTTTCTGAAATAAGGAAGGATCTCAGTACCGAAAGTAATGAACAGAAAGGAAATTAGAAATGACCATTTTGAAGTCATATTAGACCTCTAAAGAGTCTAAATTAATATCTGAAAAGGTATAGTATACACGTGTGGTGTTAGAATGCACCTCTGTGGAGTTAGATAAGACCGTTGGAGTTAGAAATAATGTCATGAGAGGTAGAAAGAACTTATATGTAATCTTGAAGAACCTCTGGGGAGTTAGAAATGGTCTCTGGAACGAATATGGAATTAGAAAAGATTTCTTTAGAGTTAGAATGGTCATCTAGGTAAGCAGAAAGGTACTCCTTGGAGATTCTAGCTTTAGATTTTGCCGCCGAAGTGGCTAGTTTATTGTGCACCTATCCATCCCGTGGACGGTAACGCAAGAGTATAATGAAACACTAAAGGCCTAGGAACTAGGCCCCTAAAGGGTTAACAGGAGTACAATTGGATTTATATCTACAGTTCACTTATCTGTTACAAGCAAAGTTAGGAAATTTTCTTAATATGTTTGGTATCTTATTTTAATTAATAAGATAGCTTGATATCTGTTTATTCCTTACTAATTGGATAATTATGCACATAGTGTTCAAGATAGTGACCATAGGGGTGGCCACATAGTTCGCATTTCATTTGATTATCATCTGTATGTACTCGATGGAGTTAATGGGAATTTCAGTGAAATTTGGAGAAGCGAAGGCGTTTGTTCCTGTCCACTTGTATCTGTGGGAATCAGTCATTTATTGAGTCCACGTGGGAACCGTTAAACACAAGTCGATCTTTTTGCCCTTTACTCCTTGACGACACTTTCTGTTATTGATAATCTTAACAAAAGCGAGGCAAACATGATGAACACGCTATTGATAGTGTATTTATGTAGAGTGATCTGCATATGTTGCCTTAGGCACTCAGAGTACGTCTTAAGGATGTACTTAACATGAGGGACTCAAAGTATAGATTCTTGAAGATTTGCTTAACCTCAAAAACTTGTGTCAAAGCTCTTTGAGAACGTGCTTGTCCTAAGAGACTCGGGGCAAAGGTTCTTCAGGATGTTCTTGACCCGCATAATTGCACTCGTGAGCACTCAGAGAGTTCTCATACTCTAGCACTATCACCTGCGGATTATATTAGTCAGAAAAAAATGTACAGCAGAAGTTCACACATTTTCTCAACAATTATTGCACTGAATGGATGTTGTCAGAGTCACTTCCTTCAGTCATGAAAGGAAGAGGTAAAGAAAAAACACGATTCCCTCCAGCAGGGGTTCTTCCTGGTCCCCAGAGGAATAAAGCCAGGTTCCTCTCTCATCCCCTGAGGGAGCAAGTGAGGGGAGGTCCTTGCTCATTCCCTTAAGGGAGGAAGTGAGGGGTCCTCCCTTACCCCCCTAACGGAGGAAATGAAGGTTCCTCCCTCATCCCCTGAGAGACAGCATCAATCTGCTGATGTCTTCATCACAGTCTTAGAGAAGGTGCCCATCCATCCTCCCCCCCCTTACATACCCACAAACAAACACCTCCAACTAGGGAAGATCCCCGTCTCTCTGCATCTCCTCACACCTGCACATAAACAACTGCCTTCAGAACCAGGCAATGGGGGCAGTCACTTGCAAGAACAAACTTTATTCATGGCCGAGGTGTTGACAGTCAGACGACAACCACAACACGTTTCACCGTGTACGTGGTGAAGGTACACGCTAACGAACGCTTCCTATGGCAGCAAGGGAAGCAATGTACTGAATAGCACCAGCACGGAGGGGAAGAGAGAGAGAAGAGAAACATAATGTAAGTGAGAAAATGATGAGGAAGAGAGAAAGGAGACTAACAGACGGAACGTAGTGACTGATTTCTATGAAACTAAATGCTCGGATTACTACTACGTTTAAATATATATATATATATATATATATATATATATATATATATATATATATATATATATATATATATATATATATATATATATATATATTTTTTCACTTTTATTTTTGTAAGATGTGGAGGCCTAAAAAAAAAAGTTGTTTGGCTTTTTGGGGCTCCTAGGAACGTAACCCTATTTTTCCCATAAGTTCTTCAGTTCATAGAGATTGTCTGGTTTGCCGACTCTAGAACACGCACCGTCTCTGTAGTAAAATATTTAGTAAAGCATGTGTTGCTTTCACGCTGTCCAAAAAAACAAGTAGATATATAAAAACACGCGCTTCAAAATGCAATGTTGTGTCAAAATTTCAAAGCAATCGGTGAAGAACTTTCGGAGATTTAAGATTTTGAACTAACGAACATTTACATTTTTATTTATATAGATTATATAGATATATATAATGTGTGTGTGTGTGTGTGTGTGTGTGTGTGTGTGTGTGTGTGTGTGTGTGTGTCAGAAGAACCACTGTGAAAAATAGTGAGATTCCAAGCACTTTCGTGACTTCTCACATTATCAAGGAACTACAAAAATAAAACATCAACAGGAACGCGTATAAGGGCAAGACTACACCTCACAGGCACGTCACAACACCCGAATCTGTTAAACACAACTGATACTCTACCCAAGCATTAAGATTTTTTACTTGTCTAAAGTATCATTAATTTCTTCCCAAATTGTATTAACTATAAAAGAATCCACTTTATATAAACCAAAAGAAATATTCATATTATTTTCAAAACTGCTTTTTATGAAACATGATTCTATTATATTCCTGTAAACTATAGACTTGTTTCATACAACTTTCTCAGCATTTTGAAAATCAATTGGATTGTTAAAATCTCTCACTTGAATAAATAGAGATTTAGAATCTTGTCCAGTTCTAATGCTATATTTTTGTTGTTTTAATCTTAGTTCAAGACTTTTACCAGTTTGACCGTAATAAACTCTATCGCCTATTTTACAAGGAATCTTATAGACACATCCGTCAGCATTTTGGGGGGAATTTTTTATCAAAATATTTTTTACTGTATCAAGAGTTTTAATTACAACTTTGATACTAAAAGTTTTAAGAAGGGAAGGCATATCAACCAAGTTTTCATGGTAAGGAAGAACCAACATACTTTTAGTTGAATAAGGTTGGTTGTCCCTTTTTGGACTGTAAAAAGTATTTATGGCAATTTTAAAGGATTTATCAATTTATGTTT